>APFE031183740.1:0-16479 GCA_000404065.3 Pinus taeda
TTTTTTAGTAGCTTGGGAGGTACTCCAAGCTCTAGGGTTTAAGGTTTGGAGAGTAAAGAACCACAAGGGTCACTTATGGGCTTGGAAACCAAGGTTGGGGTTTTTACCCATTGTGATTTGGGCCAAAACCATGGACACATTTCAACATGTGATGGATGAGGATGATAGTTGTTGTCAAGATGATTCTGATGCAATGAAAATCATCAGATTCCGAGTTGTAGAAATGGAGTTATGAATTTTTGAAAGTTATGTGCAGGCATGGTGGCACAAGGTCAAGGCTAACTTTATGTTAATAACCATTATGACAGGTTGTCACACCCTATGATGAAATTTTAAGGAGACCTTTTATGTAGTATAAATACAAGGTGAGTGTCAGATCATTTCACACATCCAAAGTGAGAAACACATAAGAAGTGAACAAATCGTTGAAGGAGATAGAGGATATTGTCTAGGTCGCAGGAAAAAGGAGAGAGACAAACATGGAGGAGAAGAATGTTTTGGGCTTTTGTTGGTGACTAAATTGCAGAATAAGAGGGACGAGGGGCATAAATCAAGAACATAATTATTTAAGGGTTTGTTTAAGGATGGATTGCCTTTAAAACATGAAACTGCAGACTTGTGGAGGAAATATGAGGTTGCCGCAGTGAATTGAAGGAGGGCGAGGGTTGTTTGAGGGCTAGAATATCCCGAACCTACATCAAGCTACTACAACCCCTCAAGGAAGGAAAATTGCAGCTCCAAGGAGAAATTTTGGGGAGAAATTAAGGGATGGAAAGTGACTGTGGTTTTGCCCTAACCAAGTCAAGGTTGCAGCAGAGGAGAAAACCTTAAACAATGAGCTAAAGGTATGTATTTTGGTGAATCTTGTAGGTGTTGGATCCATGTTATTGGATCAGTTTTGGATTGGTTTTATGAGTAGCCTATAAGTGCCATGTGTTGAGGTTGACTTGGGTAGTTGGAGACCTCAGTTAGGAGTAGAACTTATAGTGAAGTGTTGGGTGCCATTGGATTGGTGGAGGGAAGCATGTTGGCTACCCAAAGTAGCTCATGACTAGCAGTCCTAAAGGAGGTGTGACAATTGAAGTTTGGGTGAAGTTCGTAGCCTAATGTATATCCCTTTGATGAACGAAAGAGGCTACTAGCTTGACATATTGGAGCTCGGGTATTGGATAGCCTAGAGAGAAGATTGGATCAGCCCTTGTTCATTGTAGCAGAAGTGACGTGCAATAATGATAGGTGGCATCATTCCTAGAGACTCTATGTGTTGTCCTTTGAAGGACTAAGGGGTAGCTAGAGACCAAAATGAGAGTGAAGGACTGGCAGGAAAATATACGACATAGATGTTGCAATAAGATTGTCATTATATCTTGTATTCCATAGACTGTTGTATTATTCAGATTGGTTTAATATAATGAAGATTGGGTTATGCATTGTTGTACAATCTTTTATTAAAAATTGTGTATACTTGTACATATGTAATTTACTACTTTATATTGTTCAGTTTTGAAAATTAGTTCTATTGAGATTCTTGGTTTGGTAGCATCAGAGATTCTGAGATTCTATATTAGACCCAATATCGTGGAAATTGAACAAAATTCAAGTTTGGAGGGAGCGATTTTTTTCTTGCACCACCAATTATGAATGATTGGAACTAATTAATAAATTGAAATATGGTCTAAAGAATGGAATTGAAGACATCTAAAGGGGAAATTCAAATAGTCCCATATCTAAGTGAAGATTCACACCCAACCCTTTGCAGCCAACATCTAAAAATGCACCCCCGTTCCCCCCCTCCAACTCATTCCTACCACCACACCATCTCATTCATGAAATTGTTCATTAGGCCTTTGCTTTTGTTGATCAATACAAGAACTTCATGGTGTAATTATTAACATTGGTAAAAAATGAGGTATCAACCTTGAACTTATTATCTAAAGAGTTCCCTAGGTCCACTAATAACTTTGCATTCTAGAATTCAAGGAAAAGGCTTGAGATTTTGACCCATATAACAATTTTGGATGCCTTTTCTAGGCATGCATCAAAGGTAGGGTGACAAGACTTTAGGGGCATATAGGTGGAATCCTAAAAACAATTACCTCTAAGGGCTTTCAATAGAAATGTAATAGCTCGATATTTAGGGTTTAATAAGGAGTTTTTGGGTTAACATAGGGCTTAAATAGGGCTTAACATGCGCCTCCCATTCACAAAAGTGTTTTCCTCAACACTTGACTATCTTTGGGTGTTTCTTCTTGAAAAACACATATTTTCATGTCACTATTATCACCTAAAAAGAGACCTAGCCATTTTATACTAGGTTGATTGAAATACACCATGTAGTATGAGTTTTACACGTTAAAACCCAATTTCACCTTAGGACATAATTTAGAGAACCAATTTTCATAAATTATTTATGTTTACCCACTTCAAAAATTACCCATAAATTCAGGTGTGAAGATAAATTGGTAGAGAATGCTAGGGTTTCTCTCTGTAACACTATAACAACTGCATATGAGCTTAATATCATTCCTGGAGAGAAGTGTAGATGGTTTCTATCACTTTGATGGGAATTAGTGGAGGAAAAAAAATTGTGGTAGCATCCTTGTTGGAGTTTCATTTGGTTCAAAGAGGCAAGGAAGATCAAGGATCAATCAATCTGATCATTTCTGATGTGAATCTATAAAATCCTAGTCTTTACAATGTAGATATGAGTTGACATGGTGGTTTCACTACAAATATATGCAGTCACATCCTTCTCTACGCAGATCTAGTTTGTGAAAGGGTACTGGCATCCGTATATAGATCAGATCTAGATTTTTTCACCCTTGTGAGAGGAGATCTGTGACAATCTATCCCTTATTCCATAGAGAAACATCATGATGATTGGATCCATGAGGATTGGAGCCATTGGTTGAAAAGGATCTTCAACTAGAGTTAGTGGAATTAGGTGTACTACATATTTATGCAAAGGGGCATTTTTTCACTCGTAGAACAAATTTGGTTGTGGATAGAGTTGACAAGGAGGTATATTTCCATTTTTTTGCAAAAACTCTAGAGGGAAGTTAGGTACTCATTAGATTTTGGGAGGATGTTTTGGTTCACTATTTGTAATAGAAGATCAAAAAAATATTAGGAATCCCAATGGAGTCTCAAATTATAATTTATGTACGAATATCTTTGCGAAAAATAATTTCTATTACAAGAATATGACATCGAATGTAACTCTACAATCATTATAAATATGAAACTAAGAGGAGGAGCCTCAAGAATGAGCCCCGCATTTGGTTCAACTTCTGTTGCAAGGGGTCCAAGATGATTTGAGGATGTAGTGCAAGAGAAAGTGGCCTCACTAGTCAGACAATCCATAAATCTAACAATCCCATGCCCATACGTAGATGAGAAGATGGAGAAAGCTTCAGATCTATTAGTAGAATTTCCATAAATGAGTGGTCTTTTCACTGTTCTTCGAGCTAGAGCCATCATTTTTGATTTAATGGTTTCTTGCCTAAGTTTGAAGAATTAGATCAATGTATCAACCACAACTAGACAAAAAATTGTGATATTTACCCGTGGGTGAATGGATTTTTTATGGTTCAATTCGACAATAAAAAACACCTGGAATATGTCATAAATGAAGGACCATGATTTTGGGGAAGGTTGGGTCTCTTTTCAACTCCATGGTTTTTTAGCTTTGATGCCACAACAATGGTGGTTATGAAGATTACTATATGGCTAAGGTTACATAATCCCACCCTCCCCTTCTAGCGTCAGCAGGTCCCAGAAGGCATTGGAAACCCATTAGGGAAGTTTATAAAGACGGATCGAGAAAGAATGGACAAAGGTATTTTTGAATTTTCCCGTATATATGTGGATATATACTTGAGCAAAGGCCTACTGGATCACATCCATCTGAATTACCAAGATTTCAAGTGGAAACAATGGTTATATTTTGAAAATACTGCTTCCATGTGCCAAATCTGCCATCAGACAGGGCACTTGCATAATTCATGCACATGAGAAAAACAAAGAACATAGAAGAGACCACAAAAGCCAAAGGGTTGGAATTTTCCAGATCCACCTTCTTTTGATGATGAAAATGAAGAAATGGATGAGTCAACAACAACCAGAGGCACAAAATCAAAAAGGATATAAAATGGAGGAGGGAAGAGAGAACCAAAAGGCCATTGGATTAGCAGTGATCCAAAATGAGGAACACACCAATGGTATAGAAACAACAAAGATAATAGAAGCAAAGAAACATAAGGTGGTCATACCCATTCAAAAGGAAGTAGTAGGGCATAAAGCAAACCCATAAATCTGAGAGTTCAAGCTCAGACAAGGAAGCTCCCCCAAAGGTGGAATGCAACCAATTGGAATTAGTTATGGTCGCTCCCAATCAAGGAATTTCGTGAAAGTTGGAAAAAAAGGAAAATTAACTGATTATTATCACACTTAACCTTGATAATTTCATGTATTTTTTTTTTTTGCATTGACCGAAAGGCCAATTTGATTGAATGATTTCAAGCATCTGTAAAATGTAATTTTGTTTCTTGGTTTCTAAGTTGAATAAAATTACGATTTTTCTTCGAAAATTAAAATAACCCATAGATCCATAGGAATAATTAAATAAATCACTGTTTATTTATTATTCCTTAATTATTTAACTTCTCTCCCTTGAAATAATTATTAAACCACTATTTATTTATTATTTCTAACTCATTTTGACCATATTGCCCATGGATAAATAAACCATTATTTCTGGATTCAAGACATCTGTGCTTTATATCTTTTGACTTAGTTACCAGAGAATCCACAGTAAAAACCATTTTCCATCAACGTTTCAAATCCCAATCGGGATCCATCATCGCGATGGTTTTTACTATGGATTCTCCTGTAACTAAGTCAAAAAACCATTATTTATTTATTATTCCTTAATTGTTACATATTTTTCCCATGAAATAATTATTAAATCACTATTTAATAATTATTTCTAACTAACTTTGACCATATCATCTTAAAGTAATTAATAAATCATTTTTATTTATTAATTACTTTAACCACTTTCCTTTACGAACTAAATTGACCATTATTTTTCGAATTAGTTCACTAAATAAATATTTTTTATCATTTCATTAATCTTTTCCTCTCTTAAATATAATAAAATACTCATAATAGCTAGATCTTGATTTGCTCTAATAATATTTTGTTGTTTGACTAGACCTAGATCTATCATAGCATTTTATTATAAATAGAGGGGTTTTCCCCTCTCTTTTCACACATGATCATTATCATCATCATCACTTTCATCTCGTTACTCGTGAGTTTTGCACATTGAGGATTTCTTCTTTGCCCATTTGAAACCAGGAAGAGAGGGAAAGCAATTACCTGAAATGTAGAGACATAAAAGGACCGTCCACAAAGGAGGACATTGAAGGCCCAAGTCTATGTTTCACTCCACTAGTGACATCATTATTAATAAAATTCAAGTTCTTTCCGTTGCATTATTTCTTATGGTTTTTGGCATGTATTTTTAGAATTTGTGAGCTCTTTTGTAGGTTGTCTCTAACATTTGTTTTGCAAATTTACAAGTTTTTTTGAATATTATAGGGTTTTGCAACATATTTCTTCTGTTTTCTTTTTTTTGTTAAGCATATTCATCACTAATTGTAAAAAAGTATATTTTTGGCACATCTGCTCAGAAATCTTCCCCTAACAAATGGAGACACCACTGATAGTAGGCCTAAGGGGGGTTGTCAAAACATGAATAAAAAGTGGTTACTCATGACAAAACTCAACACATAAGTCGACAAGTGCAAAGAGAAAGAAATTACAAAGTACGAGTAACAAATATGAAGAGGTTTGATTTCAATAGGTGGCAAAGTGAGACCTCATAGAAAAAATGGCTTCTGGGTGAAGTGTCAAATTACCAAAAATGAAGAGAAACCCACCAGAGAGCTTATAGAGAGCTTTAGCATGATGTAAATGGTTCATCACATAGAGCTACGACGATCTTATGGTAATGGTAGCTATGGAAAAGGGGGATGAGACATGGGAGGTTGATGTGTTGGAAGCATTGGGGCTAAAGCACTAGTGGCAGTGCATAAGGATAGTATGGATTAACGGTAACATTTTGGTAACTAGGTTGAGTAACAACTGGCCTTGAGATTGACTGATGTGGATGGAAAAATGCATAATATATACTCGTGCCTCAGTAGGAGTTAAATCACAAAGGATCAAGGGGGGGATAAGTGTAGGAGTAATTGACACCCCAACCCCCACCCTCCCCACCCACCCTGAGTTACACTTGTTCAAAGTATCAGATATGAGTCACCCTTATATCTTGTGGAGTATGTTCAAAACCCCATTGATTCCTGTTATAGAATATCATCCTCTCAATGTGTTTCATTCATCTTATATTGCTAATATTTGACCTCGAAATGTCCTAATTTATCTTTCAAAAGTGTCTATCTAAGTAACTGATTATCCCCTTAGGAACCATATCAGTCATTGCTAGATCAACCTTGCATATTATGCTCTTGACAAGGGAATTCGCCAGCTGAACCATCCCCTCATTCATCGTCATCCTCCCTAATGTTAGTATCTCCCAGTCACATTACTATGTTTCTCATTCCTTTGTTGAGGACTCCTCATTGGCTCAGCTCTGGCTCGCCCTCCGCTATAAACTTCAACACTGTAACATCCCTGGTTAAAAATCCATGTAAAAATATGTAAGACCACAACCATGGGACACATATTCCAATCTGAATGGTGCGAAAAAAATCATAGTGGGTGTTCATTTGGTTTATTATGACAAAGGAAATTGGAAAAGACAATGGAAAAAGCTTTGGAAAGGCAAGAGGAATTAATTGGAATTTTATTTATGCAAAATAATGGAAATAGGAGAAAAGGAATGTGAAGAGTCACAAGTTACATGTGAGGAGGAAAATGAAGGAAAATAATGGAAAATGAAGAAAATAGAGGTCTCATTGATAAAAAGGCTTATGAGGATTAGTTGGTAGGATGTTTCTCAAGCTTGGTTAGTGTAAGCTTTTGCCCAGGCTTGGTCAGTGTAACCTTTTTTTAGTTCATTTTTGGAGCTCTCATTCTATTCTCTCTCTCTCTCATACTCTTGGACACTTAGAGTTTTCTTGGAGAACTCTTGGAGAGTGTGGCATACTTGGATTCTTAGAGAAAGAAGGAAGAAGAAGAGTAGGAAAGCGCAAGAGGACATCGGTATCAACAGATACAACATTTTTTTATTGTAGGTACCAAGTCTCATGTATGTTTTCCTCATTAGTTTTGGCATGCATGGAATATGCATGTGGTTTATTAGTGATGATATGTCATTAGCATGGAGGATTGCTTGGATTAATAGTGGATTTTCATAGAATTTCCATTTCCAGGATATCCATGGTGTTGTGGGTTCATTTCTTTGTTTTTATGGTTGGTTCTCATGATTCCTTTAGTTTGGGTTGAGTTACTAGTTCTTGGAAGCCTTAATTGGACAAACACTCTGAAAGTCCTGTAACAACTTGGGTTGAGTTACTAGTCCTGGAAGCCTTGGTTGGACAAACGCTTTGGAAGCCCTTGGTGGGTTGAGTTACTAGTCCTGGAAGCCTTGGTTGGACAAATTCTATAGAATCCTGACGACAGCTGTGGGTTGCGTTATTAGTCATGGATGCCTTGGTTGGAACAAATGCTTTGGAGCTATGGAAGGCTTGGGTAGAGACCCATATGGTGATGGTTTTTGATGTACGATCATGAGGTGGAATCACTACTTGATGGGTGGAGGTGGTTTGGCCTCTGGAAGCCCTGGTTTGGTTTTGATGGATTGTTCCATGAGATCCCACATTCATGCTTGAAATATGGCATGAGGGTGATTGGATGAAAGAAAGATTTGGTTTAGCCAATAGATGGTCGCGTGGTTCATGGAAGTCCCAAACCTGGTTGGATGTTGCATCATTGATATGAGGTTATTTCTCCTTGTTATTTCATTATTATTATACTGGTTCATATGTGGATTATATGACTATTGTTTCCTTGGTATTTATGTTGTTATTATGCTATTTATGATTATGTATTATGATAATGGTGATGTATGGATCTCATCATGTTTTTACTTGTAAATGAATGAACAATTTATATATGGCCTAATAGATGATAATGCAACTAATGTGATAAGGAAATAATGCGTCATAGCGAATATCAGATAAGTATTAGAACCCTATGCTCAACTCTGTTGTTAAGACTTGTAGATTTAATATTTGTGATATGTTTGATGTAATGTCTGTCATGGCTAGTAGGGGTCTAATCTAGTCCTTGTCAATAGTTTTTCAAATGTATCATCGTTCTATTGTGTAAATTAATTTCTAAAGCAGTCATTGAGTTTTGGGCAATGACTTGGGCTTTGGGCCTGAAAAAGTGGCAAAAATCTCGGAGTCGCAGGCACAACAATGGGGAAAAAGTCCCCAAATTCACCCTTGCCCTTGTTGTCGAAGCCTCTGGAGCCTCCCAATTGCACCCTTTTCCATATCAAGGGAGCATATAGGGGTTTGATGCACTAAAAATTTAGTTGGTCTTAGAGGTTGGTTACTTGAGTGGTTGGGATGGCTCCCGGGAGTTTTGTTGCCAATGTGGAAGGTCTATGTGATGTGTTATGCCAATTCCACTTCCTTAACTAACACATAGGGATTCAAATCATATCTTTGCAACTTCTCGTCACATGTTTACCTCATTTGTCCAGTTACTTGGGTAGATGTGGGACGAGGGTGTTACAAAGTGGTATCAGAGTATGGTTCACCCCTTGGACTAGATGGGCGGTGTGTTGGTCATGCATTCATGTCGGTTGCATATGTGCTCCTTATGCTTGTAGGCCATGTGCTTGTTGAATTTTCATGGTGTTGTTCATGGTTGTAGTGATGTCACAATGTGAAGGTTGATGGTGTTGTTGTGGGATGTGTCACCATGAGTGTATGATTGTATATGCATTTGTTATGCATGTTAGTGTCTATATGTTGTTATGCATGCATTTTCATGGTGAAGATTGTTGTGCATAAGGTCATTATATAAAATTAGGTGATCATGATGATATTGGTATGTTATGATGCTAATGTGTTGGCTAAGATAAAGTAGGGGATGCAAATCATTAAAGTGAAGTTTCAACAATGGACTTCGGGGTAAGAGTAAATCATCATACAGGTTTGTATGGTGGGCATGTAGGTATGTTGGTTAATGTTTGTTATAATAATTACGCTTACTAATATGCTTATCATTCTATTATTATTATGGTTACATGTATGATAAATGCTAGTTGATTAGTGTAGTCATATGCACATGTGTCAGATAGTCATGAATGATAGTAACCCGTGGTTATATGCATTGCTATTGTTGTTTTATGATAGTTAAAGTGATGATTATGTTGTATGTTGTTAGTGAACATGTTATATGTTAAATTGTTATTGTTATATGTTATTTAATGATTAGGGTTATTGCATTAAGATCTTGATGTTATATGTATCACACTAAATTGGATTCGCCTATGTAGATGGTTAGGGTTATGACATTAAGGTATGAGTCTAACTATGCCATATATTTGATGTTTGAGTGTTTGATTATGTCATCTAGTTGATTTATTTAACATGGTATGTTTTCAATTTGGTTGAATGTTTGTTGAATTCCATAATATGACTGGGTGTATGTAAGATTGCTCGAAGGAATGATCTTGTTTTAAGATGGTTTTACTTACACATATGTGTTGAGATAACTGATATGTACTTGAGTGTAAGTAGGTGACAACTGTAGCATTATGTATAATGACTACGAGTTGACTATGGATTATGAAATGATTGTTAGTCCTGGTAAATGTTGATTTCAAATTAGTATATATGTTGTCTTGATCTTTGAACATGTGGTTGACATGTGCGTTTAGTTACAAGGCAGCGTGATTGGCACAACAAGGTAAGATAATTGGTATATTGTTACCTTTATTTATGCATTGACAAGTATGATATAGATAATTGCATGGCAAAGAAATTTCCATGGAATATTGAAGAAGGCTTAGGTTGAGCTTTCCCTTGGAAGCATTAGGAACCCATAGGAATTGAGTCATGATGTCTGTTGAGAGTCTTGAGTTTTCATTACCTTTCATTTTCTTGCGCTTGATTTGCAGTTTTGTTATGTCTAGTGCATGATCATGCCACTTTATTTAAAGTGTTGTGTTGTTATTGGTTTTCATGGTCTTATTCTTGTTTGTTGGTTGTGTTTTCCTTTTAAGTTTTGAGTCTTGGGAATTGGTTGGGAAAAAGAAAAGTTAATGGAGCTCGGGAGGATCTGAATGAAACCCATCAGGTAATATGACACTTGGATGAAGCCGATGCATGTGTAAGGGCAACTAAAGTTAAGAGTATGACAATTGGCTAATTTGGTTGGGTCCATTAGTGTAAATGGATGGTGGTAGGACAATCATGACACAAATAATAGGAAAGGTAAAGTGAATGGATGTCAGGAATCCGATTCCTTGGATATGTTGGGAATGGTTGTTCTCAATGTTTTGCATACTGTGCATTGATAAAGGGAGTTCTCTTAACCTTGATCTTATGATTTTTGGTAATTATGTTTTGATCATGTTTATGCTATTGTTTATATATGCATGTATATATGTATGTCGTTGTCTGATAGGATCATCATTATTTTATGTTGATGTTTATACGTGTGTGTGTGTGTGTATATATATATATACATACGTTGGTTGACAGGGTCATCACGATTCGTTCTTGTGGAGGAATGATTTCTTATGCATGTGAATGGCATGAAGATATTCTTGGTTCATGAGGAATCAAGTGGGAAGAGTAGCCTGAAATATCTCTAAGCTCAGTATCATGTGGATATGAATTGATATTATGTGATTATAGTATGTCTATGTTTATGTTATGGACAAGCTAATGTTGAGAGATATATTAGCAAAATGAAAAAAATGTGATCCATGACATGATAGGATAAGCATGGATGGTGGAGAGACACTGGAAGAAAGGTTGCCTGGTAGAGGTAGTGTGGTTTTGGATGTGCAATGCTATTGTTGTGTATATGTTGTGCATATTTTATATTCAATGATTGTACCTATGGTGTTTTGTTCATATTGCATATGCAGTGCTGGGTATAGATGGTGTTATGTACATGTTTGATATGTGGTGATGTGTACATATCATATTGTGCGCATATGGATATGCGGCGCTGTGTGCATATGGTGTTGTTTTCATGTTGGATATGCAATGTTGTGTACATATGATGCCATGTACATGCTATATATGCAGTGCTATGTACATATGGTGTTGCGTGCATGTTGTACACGTGGTACTATGTACATATGGTGTTGTGTGCATGATTGTACATGTGTTGTTGTGTACATGTTGTACATGTGGTGTTGTGTGCATGTTGTGCTGTGTATATGTCATGCATGTGATGTTGTGTACATGTGGCATTGTGTACAAGTGGTGCGGTGTACATGTGGCGTTGTGTATGCTTTGTGCAGGTGGTGGTGTGTATAGGTCGTACTGTGTATATGTTATACTTTTGGTACTAGTGTACATGTGGTATTGTGTGCATGTCGTACATGTTGTGTTACAGGCATGCAGTACTATGTATGTGCATTTTGTATTCATGGTATCGTGACATATGTATTCATTATGTTGTACTCTGTGTACATATTTGTGTTGTATTGTACACCAAGTGTAGGTGTATGTATTGTGTTGTGGTGTACACCAGATGTAGGAGTATTTATTGTGTTGTGTTTTACACTAGGTGTAGGTGTATGTGTGTTATGTCAGGTGTTGGTGCATGTATTGCACGGTGTTGTATGTCATGTGTGGTTGTATGTGTGTGATGCACACTATGTGTATGTGCACATAGGTGAGGAGAAGGCACTGGGTGTTTCCCAAGTGTGTCAACCAATCCGGTGTGCGTATGAAATAAGGAAAAAGGTAGAAGTGAACGATTGATTAAAGGATAAGCATTAGTATTTTAGTTTAGTTTTATTATGCATGTGATTTATGATTCTAAATTATGATGGTTACATGTGATTTATGATTTTGATTTATGATGGTTGTGTTTTGACCTAACCTGATGTGATATGTTTATACATAATGATTTGATCAAAGATGCTATTTTGACTTGTTGTGATAGGATATAAACAAGATTGCAATTGTACCTTATTAACGAGCCACCAATGAGGTATGATTTGAATTTATTTTGAACCTAATGAAAATTATATGTTTGGTACAAGAAAGCATGAAATTATTGGTTGGGTGGTCGAAACTAATGACAAGCATTAGTAGCAACAACAAAATGAATTGGAACAAGCATCAGTATATTGGTAAAGCATTCAAGAGCAGGGCCATTGTAGGACATTGGTACCCAATAGTGTCCATTGATTTCCATGAGCACGATATGACTCATATGATGGTTTTAAGTCATGGATATGCCTTGGTTTTTGGACCTTCCGATGCGAGGATACCTTTCCAAGGGATGGACTACCCGAGATGGGGGTGCCAACAAAACTTGGAAGGTGTGTGAGTGCAGAGAAGGTGGTGACCAAATTGCCCGAGGGACTGTGTAGCAGAGAAGGGAAGACCAATGATATATCTGTTTTGGTCATTAGCATTGCCAGATGGAATCAAATTCACATTGGGAGTGTGCCCTAGAACAATGATCCAATAACTGTTCACTGAGAGACAAGTGGACTAGGATTATAGTGTTGGAAATTGGATGCAAATTTGAACTTGCAATGGATTTTGGACTTCCTGTGAAGGAGGTTAATCTTGGTATTACTTTGAGGGTAGAGGTGTGAACCTATGGATTCTCTTGTCGCAGATGCAGGCATCATATCCCTTTGTTTATTGGTTGATAAAATGTGCATATGTGTATATATGTGTATTATTGTAAATAGTGTATCGAGCCGATTTATAAATCTCCATAGACAATGTGATTATTTTCTTGGTGAAGTAAACGCGTATGTGTGTATATGTGGTTATTATTGTAAATATCGTAATGAGTTGTGTTATAAAGCTCCAATAAACGATATGTTTGTCGTGTTTTAGCATATAGTTATTGTAAATACTACAACGAGCTGCGTTATAAAGCTCCATAGGAAATATGTTTTTCTTTTAGTGGTCTTGCTGGTTATAGGTGTCATTGAACACCGAGGACGGTGTTCCCCCATGGGGGAGGGTTCTGTAACAACCCTGGTTAAAAATCCATTTAAAAATATATAACACCATGGTCATGGGACACATATTCCAAGATGAATGGTGGGAAAAACATCCTAGTCAGTGTTGTTTCAGTTTATTATGGCTAAGGAAATTAGCAAAGGAAATGGAAAAGGCTTTGGAAAGGCAAGAGGCATTAATTGGCATTTTGTTTATGAAAATAATGGAAATAGGAGAAAATGAAGGTGAAGATTCCTAGGTTGCATGTGAGGAGGAAAATGAAGGAGAATAATGGACAATGAAGAAAATAGAGGCCGCATTGATAAAAATTCTTCTAAGGATTAGTTGGTAAGATTTTTCTCAGGCTTGTTCCGTGTAAGATTTTGCTTAGGCTTGGCCATTGTAACCCTTTGGCAGTTTAGTTTTGGAGTTCTCATTATATTCACTCTCTCTCATACTCTTGGACACTTAGAGTTTTCTTGGAGGAGAGTGTGGCATACTTGGATGCTTGGAACAAGGAGGCAAAGGAAGAGTAGGAAATCACAAGAGGACATTAGGATCAACAACTGCAACAAAGTTTTCTTGCAGGTACCGAGTTGCATGTATGTTTTCCTCACTAGTTTTGGCATCCATGGAATATTCATGTGATTTATTGGTCATGATTTGTCACTGGCATGGAGGATTACCTGGATTAACAGTGGATTTTCCTAGCATTTCCATTTTCAGGATAACTATGGTGTTGTGGGTTCATTTATTTATTTTTTGGTTGGTTCTCATGTTTCCTTTAGCTTCAGTTGAGTTACTAGTTCCTGGAAGCCTTGGTTGGACAAACGATCAGAATCCCTTGAACAACTTGGGTTGAGTTACTAGTCTTGGAAGCCTTGGTTGGAAAAATGCTTTGGAAGCCCTTGGTGGGTTGAGTTACTAGTCCTAGAAGCCTTATTTGGACAAACGCTCCAGAAGCTCGATGACAACTGCGGGTTGAGTTATTGGTCCTGGAAGCTTTGGTTGGAACAAACGCTCTGGAACCCTATAAAGCTTGGGTAGAGACCAATTTGGTGATGGTTTGTGATGTCCGACTGTGAGGTGGAATCATTGCTTGATGAGTTGAGGTGGTTTGGACTCTGGAAGCCTTGGTTTGGTTTTGATGGATTGTTCCATGAGATCCCACATTCATGCTTGGAATATGACACATGGGTGATTGGTTGAAAGAAAGATTTGGTTAAACCAATCTATGGTCGGGTGGTTCGTGGAAGTCCCAAACCTGGTTGGTCGTTTCATCATTAATATGAGGTTATTTCTCCTTGTTATTTTATGAGTATTATACTGGTTCATATGTGGATTATATGGTTGTTTTTTCCTTGGTATTTTTGTTGTTATTATATTGGTTATGAATATGTATTATGACAATGGTGATGTATGGTTCTCATCATGATTTTACTTGTAAATTATTGAACAATGTACCTATGGCCTAATAGATGTTAATGTGGCTAATGTGATAAGGAAACAATGCCTCATAGCGAATATTAGATAAGTATGAGACCCCTATGCTCAACTATGCTATTAAAACCTATAGATTTCATATTTTTGATATGTTTGACGAAATTTCTGTCATGGCTAGTACAGGTCGAGTCTATTCCTTGTCAATATTTTTGCAAATGTATCTTTGTTCTGTTGTGTAAATTCATTTCTAAAGGTGTCATTAAGTTTTGGGCAGTGACTTGGGCTTTGGGCTTGAAAAGGTGGAAAAAATCTCGGAGTCCAAGACACAACTATAGCGAAAAAAGTCCCCAGAAGCACCCTTTCCCTTTCTGTGGGAGCTTTCAGAGCCTCCTAGATCCACCGTTGTCCATATCAAGGGGATGTCTAGGGTTTTGATGCACTAAAACTTTAGTTGGTCTCAGGGGTTGGTTACCTGAGTGGTTGGGATGGATCCTGGGAGTTCTGTTGCCGATGTGGAAAGTCTATATGATGTGCTCCTCCAGTTCCACTTCCTTAACTGACACATAGGGAGTCAGATCATGTCATAGTAACTTCTCATCCCATGTTTACCCCAGTTGGATGGTTACTTGGGTAAATGTCAGAGGAGGGTGTTAAAAACAAATTTATTCCAAGAAAGTGGCCTAAAGGGAGGTGTACCTTGGATCCAGGTTCTTCATTCTTGGGTGGTTTAGAGAAATAAAAGGGGACCATCATTTCCCTTTGACTTGGTTGTTTCTTGCATGCTCAACTCTAGCTCATTATCACATGATTGATAATTGCACAATTGATGGTCTAATGCTTCAGTAGATTGTCCCAAACATTCACTAGGTATGTGTGAGTTGTTTTAGACCTCATGAGGGGGTGACCCTTTAGGTATCCCCTGCATGCCCGATCATCATAGTTCTTGATTCAGCCTTAGATGTGGTTTAGCAGATTTGACTGGCTCGGTTTCAACCAATTGCATAAGCCCTTCCATCAACTAGCTCATTAAATATTCAAATCCCTATCATATCCAACATGGCTTCTTTGGTTGTGATCTCCCCCTCAAGTTAAAAATTTAGGTAGGAAGCAAGAAGGAACAACACAGTATAGTCCAACATAAGTAGATCTAGCCAAAATGATGATTCTGTGGCAGTGAATGTTAACACAGAAAACAATTAGTTTGTAAAAAAGGGTAAATCTCTCACCTATTTCCTTTTTATTAAGCATATTTAAATAGAGCTAATACAAGATCATCTACATGGAAAGGATTGAAAAGAGAAGTCCAGATCAAACTAAATATAAAACCAACATAACTAATTTTATTTGGCATTTATCCTTCTAAATTTATGTTCATATTGCAACCTTTATTTTTTGGACTAAAATGAGGCAGCAATGGGTTGGAAATAAACCTCCGAAGAAAGCTGAGAAGCTTTCCGAGCCTGTTCTAAGGTATATTTTTATGGTCCATTAAGTGGAATTAATTCATTTTCCAAGGTTGGTATTAATATTATTGTTTCAAAAAATTTGTTTCTCAATGTTATGATGTCTTCAGATCTAATACAATTTACGAGAGTTTGCTTAGAACCAAAAGCCCATTATCTCAACGCATCTCTCTCCCTGTAAGTCTACTCAATTGTTATTTTTATTTTTTGGAAGCATGCAATTCAAAAGAGTTTTAAAGGGTATAGATGCTTGATATAGTGTGTGCTCTAGCTATAAAATTTATTGCAAATTAATGGAAGGAGGAAGGACTATATGGACCAATCAAATTGGCCTACATGCTTAAGTAAGATATTATAAAAATAATAGTTATATATAT
>APFE031183760.1:2597-46046 GCA_000404065.3 Pinus taeda
CGGAGGTATGCGTGGCGTTGCTACCCAAGCCAATAGCACAGGAACCTTCAACACCTTCATTCCCACGTGCCCATGTGATTCGTTTCTCAAAATGACACGTGGAACATGGAGATCAATGAAAAGGTCGCGGAATTGCTGAATGGCTGCGGAATTGCCAGACAACTGCGGAAACTCTGTGCATATGTCAAAATCTAGACAAACAGTCAAACATTTAGCAAAGTCAACCAATCATGCTTAAAGACATCAAATGTAATGATCTGGGTAAGTATATGAGGAAAATAGGGCAAAAGAGAGGGATAAGTGAGGAAAAGTTGTAGGTAATGATGGATAAATAGGTGCAAGTTAGAGGCTCTACAACTAGTTATAAACATGGTTATATGATAGATCTAAGTATGGCTCTTATCAAATTTCATTCAATGAATGTCTAGCTAATGAAGGCATGACCTAATTGGGATTATGATAGATATTGTGAGAACTTACACATCCTTCCTTTTAAACCTTAGACAAGTTTCCAAATCCTTATGTTCAGATTTTTCATTCATGACTTGTAGGTTTCATGTTCATCATGAGTTTGATAGAATGTCAGTCCTGATTGGTAAAGGTCAAGTCAAGTCCTGGTTTAAGTTTTGGTTTGGAAGCCTTGCATCTATGTGATTCATATTTTCTTATAGTTTCACTGAGTTCGTAGCAGGGGCTTGAGTCTTAGCCCTAAAAAAGTGGCTCAAGGTTTGGGGTCACTAGCATAGAACTGACTGAAAATTTCTGCAATCGCTGGGAAGCAAGCCTATGGGAGAAAATGAAGGGTTACAGTCACTTGGAGGCCTTGGAAAGGGAGAAATTGAGGCTCTAGGTTAGTGAAATAGACATTTAACTCGAGGGTTGGACACCTAGATGTGTTGGGTTGCTCTTGGAGGTCTTGTGGCCCCTAAGGGAGGTCAGTAAAGTCTTAAGTTGTTGACTCCATTTCCTTAAGGTCATATAGGAGGTTGAGTCTTATCATAGTGACCCTCATCTCATGTTTACCCAGGGAAAACCGGTGAAAGTGGGTAAATGTGGGAGGAAGCGGTTACACTAAGATTACCCACCTGTTGACGGTGATGGACCCACCAACATATCAAGGGGATCTCCTCGGTAAGAAGTCCCAATTAGAACCCAAACCATTTGGTGTAGGAGTCCCAACAGTGGGTCATAAGGAAATGCCTTAACCACGATGTCACACAGAGGCAAGTAAGATAACTCTATCAATAGCAAGGGTGTGACTATTGCAGTGAGTCAAGGAAGATGTATGATAGGTTCTAACACATAAGGGAGAGAAAAGGGTGAAGTTGAGTTCCAGGTTGAAAGGAATTAGTCCCAATGCATCTAGGAATACACAACGCAAAATTACATACACAGCTTCCGGCAGAGTAGTTCACTCGGATGCGGTAGTCACAACATGCAAGGTAAGAGAACACATACAGCACTCACAGATCATTCCAAATGAGTGGAATGACTGTTATAGCAAGGTTCATGTGAAAGGTCTGTCTAGTGTCTGACAGAGCAGTCGACACGGATGGGACAACATTAACAGCATATACAACACATTTTCAAAAAGATTCATATAATTGCATGTGAATCAGTTCTTACAAATACGTAAGTTAAACAACATATATCATTAAGGCAGTCGGAGCAGTCCAACTACAATAACAACATATGCATGAAAATGTGTTGGCTCTTATTATATAAAAATTGTAAGTTCCAATCATACAATACATCCATGTAAACCTACTAGCCCCATCAATGAAACATTACAGCCACATCCGCCTGCTCTTCCAAAGAGATGTACTAGCTCCATGTAGTGGAGAAGTCAAGGTGCATTACAATACAGTCCAAGCTTTCTTCAAGATAGTCTTAATAGAAGCTTGGTTGACAAAAATCCTATACAAAGAGTTATGAGGGACTATTTATAGCAAAGGGTGGGGTGACCCTTGACATTCCCCTTTGACTGTTCAACTACCCTCATGACTCTTCACCTACTCTATGACTGTTACATCCAACTATTGACACTTGACTTACACTTGACATGACTTAAGATTACAATGAACATGTTCCCATGTGAGACAAAATGGCTTGAGCGGCCATGCAAGACATCATTGACACTTGGTCCATTGTGATGAGACCAACTCTTTGACATGGTTGTGATGGTGAAGGTGGTGAGTTGATGCCAAGCTTGGTCATCCGTGATGATGTGCATGCACCTCATGGTGACATCTTGTTGAAGCGAACTCTTGCCTTCGTTGCAACTAGTGCATTGGTTTGACTCCTTCATCCAACTCGTCTACTAACATGCGCATGGTCTTCTTGGGTGTACCTAAACCAACAACACATTGATGCATAGTGTGTGTGCTGATATTCAAGTGTGTGTTGGTGGTCATGCGCATCAACTTGTCGATGTACATGTTCAGCTCTAGTTGGACTTGCTTCTTGTCTTCGCCTTGGTGAGTGTGTTGAATGGGTTGGATTGCATGCATGCGCGCAATGACATGCATGTTGTTGAATCCCTTGCATGTGATCAACAACACTACTCACCATGTCTACTACGTGTCAGCTACTGGGATGGATCTTTAACTTGTATGGGCGCAGTTTCATTCGTGAGTGCATGTTGCGCCCACTATTGTTCTTGTTCCTAATGTATCTCACTTGTTCGTTTGTACAGCTTCATGTTCTTCATAAGTTGTTGCTTGAGCACATGCAACTCCTTCATTGTTCCATTCTTTGTCCTCACTTGATATTTATGTCGCACTGTCACCTCATAACCTGAGTCTCCAAAGTTGCTTTCATGATCAGTGGATCTGCTTGATCTTGCAACTTTGTTCCGCCGATGTGTTGTCAACAACCTTCCTCTCACATTCGCTGCATTCATTGTATTCATTGTGTTCGTTATGTTTCCTTCAGTTGTTGTTCATGATGTTTCTCACTATGATACCTTGATGTTCTTATTTACGAATAACTTGATATCTTCATGAGTAGGCAAGCTAATAGACATTTGATTGACTGTGTCTCCATGTGTGCTCTAAATGGTGTCTTCGACTCTTCCCTTTGGGAAACCATTGTACTTGCATTACTGAGAGGAAGATGAACACCTGCAGTACCTGGAGACATGGAAACACTCATGGCGAGCAATCTGTCAGTCGAAAACCAAAATTAACTTGAGAACTGACTTGCAACATACCTGTGTGACCGATCATGAAGGTTGCGCAATTTCAACTGGGAGGTAGGGAGACTGACTACCAAAACTGTGCAAGGCACAGTTTGGGCTGCTAGGAGACTAACTCGTTGTTGGAACTGCGCAATGCATAGTCTAGTCTGGTTGCTAGCTGTTGAGATTGCACAATGCGCAATTCTAGCTGGGAAGGATTGCAGGCCCAAGGACTAATTTGCGCAATTTCCTAGACCAAACAGTCACTATCCTCCAGAAATGCGCAAAACAGTCCTAGAGGCCAGTGTTGGAAAAAAAATGTGCATTTCTAGATAGGAAGGCAAAGCCTTCCTTCCCCAGATTGTGCAATACAACCTTGGTGAAGGCAGAGTCCGGGCCAAGGTTGGCCCGGATCAGCGACGGGTAATTGAAAGCAAATAAGACAGTGAATGCACAACGACACTAAGTGATATCAAAAGTGATTGGCAATGCATGCAAAACGTGAACGAAAGATTTAGCAAACAGATCAACATGCATGTGGGTGAGGTGGTTCACTGGTTGGGCAAACGTCCGTGCAAAACAATTTCATGCATGCGACAACAGTGAGATAGCAACGAAAACTGAAACGGAGCTAGGAAAAGCTAGTATACATGTAAATGACAGTAAGCGTTCAAGTAAATGAAGCAAACAATGCTCACACAAGTGAAAACACAAAAAGCAATAGAAATGCAACACAAGGCATGGAAAGTGGGCTTACCCCAAAACAGTTGAGCTGAGTGTGTCGACTACTCCTATATGTGATGTGGGATGTCAGAGCTACAAGGTTGATGTGAGGAATAAGCTCTATAGCATCTAGTTGATGATTTTTGATAACATCAAATTTGTGACGTGTATGCCACAAATCTAGGGAGAGTAACACTTGGTGGGAGGTTTCTGAAGTGATCCTTGCATGTAATCTTCAACTGCTAAACATAGATCCCTGAAACAAGGGATTCCTTTGCATGCTACCTTGGGAGAAGCAACCCACGCATGCAAGTAAGTTTTTCTCGGTCCCGGAGAGAACCGGTCAACTCAGCTGCACATGCAAGAGACTGCTCAACTACTGGAAGGAAATTCACATTTATGGCTGGGAAATGGGCTAACTTCCTAGAAGATTTGCACAATTCCTGGGTAGAGCAGCTGACTATTGCCTAGATTTGCACAAATTATGGGCTAAGCAACCTTGCTATGGAAAATTGTGCAATTCCTGTTGGGAGTGTTGACTGGAAGGATTGCGTAATCTTGGAGCCCAACAGGCTGCCAAACAAGATTGTGTAATTTTTGGAGAGAAGGTTGGTTTCCCTCCGGAAATGCATAATTTTCTTGGGGAAGCTACTTAGCCTGCAGTTGGACCAAGTCTGGGTGAATAGCCAATGAGGGGAATGGATCGACTATGATCGAGAGGCTGCCTTTGTGTCAAGAAAACAATGAGGCTTGAGTACTTGACGAAGCAAGACAAAGTGATGTGAAAGGTTGGTAGGGAGGCTCCAAAATAAGCTAAGGAAAAAATTTGGAGGGTGGTTGTAGCCGCTACAACACTTGGCGACACATTGGTAGAAGTCCAGCTCTCTGAATGGACCTTGTTCATGAAAAGCAAGTCTAACACCTCCTGAATTATTGTTCATCTCTCAGCTAATCTTGGTTTTAGACTAGCTTGATTATAACATGTAGCATCTGCCAAACCCTTGGTCGATTGACACACATTCCAAGCCAAGGCAACACAGTTGTTTCGATTGGGGTTGAGGGGTATATAGGTGCACAAGAAGTATAGTCGTTAGAGTCTTAGCTTCATCTCTGGTGTTGCTCCACTACCAGCAGGCCTGGACAATACCTCGGTGGAGTCACATAGGAACACAAGCATGGCTCTGCTGCCAGCGATCCTAGTCAGTACCCCGGCAGAGTTAGTTGCATCACTCCCTACACAACAACCCTTTCTGTTCTTTCGCCTTATTCATTTTCCATTTTGAATCTTTGACTTTTCATTTTTTTTTCATTTTTCACTGTGCATAACACTTATTCATTTCAGAGGTGGAAGAGGGATCACGACTTATTGAGAGAAAAAGAGGTTGTTCCAGCAGAGAAGTAGTTTATTGTATCTTTGACGTCTTTGTTAAGGTTTTCCCCCTCACCTTACTCTACTTGACTGAGCTGACAAGGGTTAACCCAAAAACAACCGGCTAGAGAAGGTGACACTAGTTAGTGCGCAAGTGTTGTGTTATCACCAAGGTTCACTTTGAACAGTACGTATTTTCCTTCGACATGTCATGGAAAAAAAGTAACAAGCTCATCATACAGAGGAAAGATGACAGATAACCAGGTAGAGATAGTTGTACAATCCCTCTTGTATTTTACCCAGCTTGCTTCAAGAGTCAACATGGTTTCATGCAAAACTAACCTATGAACGAAACAAGTGAACTAACAAACAAAGCAAAGAAAAGCAAGAGCAGAAGAAAAAGTGAAAGCAAAGCAAGTAAGCAGACAAGCAAGAAAACAAACAAGAAAACAAATCATGTAAGCAAACAAGCATGCAAGAAAACAACTAAAAGAAAACACTACTCCTACTCCTACACTAATGGTGCATGGGCTTGATCACGTGAAGTGATACTTCCAATGCAGCCACTGACGCATTGGTAGACCCATGTTGGTGAAGGCTTGGTCCGCGAGCAACCCAGTTGTGCAAACCAACAAGCAAGAAAGATATAACAATGAAGACAACCACACTTTGTGTTTCAAAGTGCCCATGGGACATAAGTGAGTGCATGTGCATGACGGGCAGTCCGTGGACTTATCATGGTTTTGTATGACACTATGTGCAACTTTGAAGCATAAGAACACTCTTGACTGTGACATGCAAGCAAACAAAAGAAACAAAGATAAATTGCGATGTGCACGATTGCTTACAATGTAAGACTCCTCCAAATGCATTAGCAATGGGACCATGCAATTCAAGTGGAGGAAGTGTGATCCGTGTGTGAGATGGATATTCAATTCATACAGATGAGTGATGAGGATCCTTGGTTCATTAAATAATTTCATGACCAGAAGTGAGGCTAACCCCAAGAGAGCGAGGACCTGACATAACCATCAGCTCTGATTGAAGTGCCTCATCGGTCTTGCCTGTCTCAAATTCATCATCAGGTAGATCACCATAAAACATAGGCTTTGAAAGATCAATTGCGATTGATTCATGATATGTGATAAAAAATGGAAATAAATGGATCACGATTGCCACGATCAGAAATATCAATGAATTCTTCGGCATCCTCACGATCAGATAAATCAAACAGAGGGGTAGATGAAAAGCAAACAAAATCATCCTTTGTATCTTCAGAAAATACAGATGAAGGATCAAGTGGATCTTCAACGAGTAACTTATCCTCTTCGTTGTTGAATGATGGACTAACATCCAATGAGTCCTGCAAGTGATCAATAATGGGTGCATCCATGGATGAAGACATACATGCAAAATCATGGATGGCGGGCTCACCAAAGAGGTTAGGAAAGAACAGAGGGGGCTTGGATGGAAGGGAGTCATCCTTCGCCGAATGTTGATTTTCAAACTCCCACTCATACTCTTCATGAATGACAGCGCATGTTGGTTGTGCAACACCAACTCCGTCAATGGGTTGTTCCGTGTTCACAACAAGTGAAGAGTCCAGAATGGAAGAACACAAGACATCATCATCTAGAGGAACACCTAAGTGTGAAGACAGACGTCGAAGAAAAGAATGCATATGAGAACTCGAAGGACTCACAACCAAATCTACATGAAAATTGAGTTAAGTGATGTTGGGATAGTGTGAAGGATGAACAGGTGTGTGAGTATGCTCTTCAGCATCATGGTAGTGGTGGAGTTATTGAATGAGAGGAAGGTGGATAGTCAGTTGAGATAGTGTCCACATCCATATGAGATTGTGCAGCTCCATCAATGAAGAATGTTGAGCGAGGCTTGATTTCAAGCTTTCTCTTGGGATGGGTAGATTTATTAAGACAATACTCGAACCGGTCCCAAAGATAAGAAAACTTCATCTGGCTCCTCGGAGCTTGAAATTGCAAGTCACGGAAGCACTGCCAAAAATCAATAACTGATTCATGCAAAGCTCTCCATTGTAACAATTTCTGGTCAATATGGTCTGGATCAAAGTGATGGAACGTGTCTTCAATAAGATCACAGAAGTGCTCAAATGAGTGCACGGTATTAGCCGGTAGGGTGAGTACCCAACGAAATGGAGATTTGCAAAGTGTGTATGAAAGCAGCGAACCGGTCTATTCATTAGAAAAATCATCTTCCCCATGAAGCATGGAAAGAAAGTTATGTAAGTGCTGAGGCCAAGCCACTTTGCCTTCACCATCATACATGTGAGTGGACAAGAGATCAAAAACCTTCCCTGTGATGGAGAAATCTTCACGATTCGAAAAATTCCACAGGGGAAGAAGAGTGCAAGACTCCATGAAATATGTGCAAAGGTTCAAAACTGGATAAGAGGACACATCTTTTCATTAGCCCTGCTTCTAGCGCCAGAAATGTTGATAGTGTTGGACCCACCAACATGTCAAGGGGATCTCCCGGGTAAGAAGTCCCAACTAGACCTCAGACCATTTAGTGTAGGATTCCCAGCAGTGGGTTGTAAGGTAATGCCTTGACCACGATGTCGCATAGAGGCAAGTAAGATAACTCTGTCAGTAGCATGGGTGTGACTGCTACAGTGAGTTAAGGAAGATGTATGAGAGGTTCTAACACATAAGGGGGAGAAAAGGGTGAAGGTGAGTTCCAGGTTGAAAGGGATCAATCCCAACTCAGCTAGGAACACACAACACAAAAGGACATACACAGCTTATGGCGGAGCAGTCAACTCAGATGCAGTAGTCACAACATGCAAGGTAAGATAACACGTAAATCACTCACAGAGCAGTCTAAACAAGTGCAATGGTTGTTATAGCAAGGTTCATGTGAAAGGTCTGTCTGGTGTCCAACAGAGAAGTCGACACGAATGGGACATTATTAACAACATATACAACACATTTGCAACAAGATTCATATAATTGCATGTGAATCAGTTCATACACAAATACGTAAGTTATTAACATATATCATCAAGGCAATTGGAGCAGTCCAACTACAATAACAACATATGCATAAAAATCTACTGGCTCTTATTATATAAAAAGTGTAAGTTCCAATCATACAATACATACATGTAAACCTGTTAGCCCCATCAGTGAAATGTTACAACCACATCTGCCTGCTCCTCCAAAGAGATGTACTAGCTTCGTGCAGTGGAGAAGCCAAGGTGCGTTACAATACTGTCCAAGCTTTCTTCAAGATAGTCTTAATAGAAGATTGGTTGACCAAAAGCCTATACAAAGAGTTATGAGGGACTATTTATAGCAAAGGGTGGGGTGACCCTTGACATTCCCCTTTGTGAGCGTTCGACTTCCCTCATGACTCTTCACCTACTCTATGACTGTTACATCCAACTATTGACACTTGAATTACACTTGACATGACTTAACATTACAATGCACATGTTCCAATGTGAGAAAAAATGGCTTGAGCAGCCATGAAAGACATCACTGACACTCAATCCGTTGTGATGAGACCAACTCTTTGACATGCTTGTAATGGTGAAGGTGGTGAGCCGATGACAACATTGGTCATCCGTGATGGCATGCACCTCATGGTGACATCTATTTGAAGCGAACTCTTGCCTCTGTTGCAACCGATGCATTGGTTTGGCTACCTCATCCAACTCGTCTGCTAACATGCACATGGTGTTCTTGGGTGCAGTTGAACCGACAAACACTGATGCATAGTGTCTGTGCTGATCTTCAAGTGTGTGCTGGTGGTCATGCACATCAACTTGCTGAAGTACATGTTCAGCTCTAGTTGGACTTGCTTCTTGTCTTCGCGTTGGTCAGTGTGTTGAATGGGTTGGATTGCATGCATGCGCACAATGACATGCAGGATGTTGAATCCCTTGCATGCGATCAACAACACTTCTCACCATGTCTGCTCTGTGTCAGCTGCTAGGATGGATCTTTAACTTGTACGGGTGTAGTTTCATCCGTGACTGCATGTTGCGCCCACTGCTATTCATGATCTTGTTGCAACTCACTTGTCTGTCTGTGCAGCTTCATGTTCTTCTTAAGTTGTTGTTTTAGCACATGCAACTCCTTATTTGTTCCATTCTCTATCCTCGCATGATCTTTATGTCGCGTTGTCACCTCATAACTTGAGTCTCCAAAGTTGCTTTCATAATCAGTGGATCTGCTTGATCTTGCAACTCTGTTCCTCCCTTGTGTTGTCAACAACCTTCCTCTCTCATTCATGCATTCATTGTGTTCACTGCATTGGCTGTATTCACTATGTTCGGTATGCTTCCTTCAGATGTTGTTCATGATGTTGCTCGCTATGGTATCTTGATGTTCTTGTCTATGAAAAACTTGATATCTTCATGAGTAAGCAAGCTCATAGACATTTGATCGACTGCATCTCCAGGTGTGCTCTAAACGATGTCTTCGACTCTACCCTCTGGGAAACAATTTTACCTGCACTACTGAGAGGAAGATGAATACCTACAGTACCTAGAGACATGGAAAAACTCATGGCAAGTAATCTGTCAGTTGAAAACCAAAATGAACTTGAGAACTGACTTGCAACATACCTGTGTGACTAATCATGAAGGTTGTGCAATTTCGATCGAGTGGCCGGGAGACTGACTGCCAAAATTTCTCAAGGCACAATCTAGGTTACTGGGAGACTAACTGGTGGTTGGAACTACACACTACACAGTCTAGTCTGGCTACTAGCTGCTGGGATTGCACAATGCGCAATTCCAGTTGGGAAGGACTGCAAGCCCAGGGACTGATTTGCGCAATTTCCCATTCCAAGCAGTCACTATCCTCCCTAAATGTGAAAAACAATCCTGGAGGCTAGTACTGGGCAAAAAATACGCATTTCTAGAGAGGAAGGCAGAGCCTTCCTTCCCTAGATTGTGAAATGCAGCCTTGGTGAAGGCAGAGTCTGGGCTGAGGTTGGCCCGACTCGTTGATGGGCAACTGAAATCAAATTAGATGGTGAATGCACGACGACACTAAGTGATAGAAGAAGTGATTGATAGTGCATGCTAAACATGAATGAAAGATTCAATAAATAGATGTGGGTGAGGCAGTTTGCCGATTAGGCGAATGTCCGTGCAAAATAGTTTCATGCATGCAACAATAGTGAGATAGCAACGAAAACTGAAACAAAGCTAGGATAAGCTAGTATACATGTAAACGACAACAAGCATTCAAAGAAATCAAACAAACAATACTCACACAAGCAAAAACACAAAAGGCAATAGAAATGCAACACAAGGCATAGAAAGCGAGCTTACCCCAAAAAAACTGAGTTGAGTGTGCTGATTGCTCCTAGATGTGATGTGGGATGTCAAAGCTGCAAGGTTGATGTGAGGAATGAGCTCTGTAGTGTTCGATTGATGAGTTTTGATAACATCGAGGTTGTGACGCATATGCCACAAATCTAGGGAGAGTGACACTTGGTGGAGGGTTCTGAAGTGATCCCTGCATGTAACCTCCAACTGCTAAACATAGATCCCTGAAACAATGAATACCTTTGCATGCTGCCTTGGGAGAAGAAGCCCACTCATGCAAGTCAGTTTTTCTCAGTCCTAGAGGGAACCGATCAACTCAGTTGCACATGCAAGAGACTGCTCAACTGCTAGAAGGAAATGAAAACTTCTGGTTGGGAGCTGGGCTGACTGCCCAAGAGATTTGCACAATTTTTGGGCGAAGCAACTGACTACTACCCAGATTTGCGCAAATTCTAGTCTGAGCAGCCCTGCTGGGGAAAATTGTGCAATTCATGCTGGGAGTGTTGATTGGTAGGATTGCATAATCTTGGAGCCCAGCAGGCTGCCAGACAGGATTACACAATTTCTGGAGGGAAGGTTGGTTTCCCTCTGAAAATGCACAATTTTCTTGGGTAAGCTGCTTAGCCTACAGCTGGACCGAGTCTAGGTGAACAACCTGTGAGGGGGATGGATCGACTGTGATCAACAGGCTGCCTTTATGTGAGGAAAACATTGAGTCTTGAGTAATTGATGAAGCAAGATAAAGTGTTGTGAAAGGTTGGTTGGGAGGCTCCAAAACAAGCTAAGGCAAAA
The DNA here is from genome assembly GCA_000404065.3 of Pinus taeda. Classification (NCBI taxonomy): domain Eukaryota; kingdom Viridiplantae; phylum Streptophyta; class Pinopsida; order Pinales; family Pinaceae; genus Pinus; species Pinus taeda. Next base: position 13,983 of record APFE031183760.1, read on the forward strand.
TTTTGGAGGGTGGTTGTAGCCTCTACAACACCACCAGAATAATGTCAACCATAGGTGAGAATGACCTGAGGGAAGAAACATGAGGGTTCTAGAGCACCGCGATACCTCCTGAGTGACCATCCATGTCAATAGTGAAAATACACCAGTAAGGATAGATACTAAGCAACTCCTTCTTTGCTTTATTGCTAAAAACCGTAGTTTCCTCAAAGAAGATCATAGATGGATGGTGAACATCCACTAGTCTGCAGACAACATGTATTTTTGGAGGGCCTACAACTCCTTTAATATTAAACGACATTCTGATCATAGAGCCCCTGAGAAAGAGGGTAGCTCTGCTCTAAGGGCCCTTGGAGAATTAGAAATGTTAGAGATTTCCTTGAAGAGACAACCCTCGAAGGAACCCTCACAGATAATCTCTCTTTTTATTTAACTTATTGTAACACGCCTCCTCTCATATCTACCCAGTTTCATTGGCTTTCCCAAGGTAAACATGAGGTAAGGGGCTAATATGTCATGAATCACCCTCCTTAATGACCTTAAGAAAATGGAGCTGACAACACAAGAACTTACTGAGTTCTCTTAGGTGCTACAGGACCCTTAGGAACTAACCAACCCTTCTAGGTGTCCATCCCCTGAGATAAATTTATTTTTGAGTGATCTATACCCCCAGTCACTCCCATGAAAGGACTTCAAGTGACTATAACCCTATAGTGGCTCCCACAAGCCTGCTTCCCAACGCTGTAGTCTCTTTCAAGCAATTTTTGTTCCAGCGACTGTGAAACTTAAGCCACTTTTTCAAGGCTAGGATCCATACCCCTATCGAGAACTTAATGAAACTTCCAGAGAAGATAAATACCATAGAGACAAAGCCTCTAACACAAAACTTACTCAAGGTCGTGACCTAACCTAGTTTAACCATGATAGTCATTCTTTCAAACACATAGTGAACATGCAACCTACATGTCATGAATGTATATCTGAACATAGAGATCTGAAACTTATATAAGTTTTAATAAGAAGAACCAATGCCCCCTCACAATAGATACAATAATACCAATTAGGTTATGCATTCATTAACCAATCATTAATCAATTAAAAGGTGATAAGATCCATGCTTAAAACTGTCATAAAACCATGCTTATAACCAACACATAACCATATAATTAAAAATTATAGAACAACCATTAAGACCACATAATAACAAGTAAATTTACTCATAAAGACAAGAGCAACTTAGCTCTTATTAACCATCTGCAAAAGACAAGCAAGTCAGGGACTTCCACATACTACCCAACTATATATTGGGCTAAATCAAATCTTTCTTTCAGTTAATCACCCTTGTGCCATATTCCAAGAATGAATGTGGGATCTCATGGGATAAACCAATCCATAAACAACCAAGGGAACCCAAAGGTTAAACCACCTCCACCCTCACACTACCATGATCTCACTTAAACCGGTCTTGAGATCACAAAACCAAATCGAACTTGGATGTCTCGGAATTCCTTTACCATCCCTTGAGGAATTTTCCTATCTCCACCCATCTGTCGAGGGATTCTCGGAAAAAACCATCTCCAAATCCAACCCTTGGGATTCTCCTAAGTCCACCTCACCCAAATCCAAACCCTTCTGACAATCTAAAGCTCAACTAAGAATGAATCCCATAACACCATGGCTATCTGAAAAGGTCAAGGCAAGCTAAAACCATAGTCAAAACCCGGCAAAATTCATTCCAATGACAAAAAATGAACCAAATGCACACATGCATATACCATGCATGCCAAAAATATCTAGGAAATCATACATTCAACCTGTTACTTGCAAGTATTCTCGTTGAAGCCGCTTGATCCAACTTTTCCTTCCTTATATTTTCTTTCCTTTGCTTTCCTTTTCCTTCCTTTGCTTTCATTGTCCTTCCTTTGCTTGCTTGCTTTCCTTCTCCTCTTGATGCTCTTATCCTCTCCCAGACTAATTCAAAACTAAACAAAAGGCCCCAAATTTATGCTCTAATATATTTTTATTATTGATGCCTCTAATTTATTCATTTCCCATTATTTTTCCTTCAATTTTCCTCTCATGCAAATCTGTGACTCTTCACTTTCCTTTTCTTCTATTTTCTTTTATTTTCATAAAATAAACATGAATATGAATATTTTCTTTTCAAAGTATTTTCCATTGCATTTGCCAATTTCCCTTAGCCATAATAAACAACAAGTGATGCCCACTAGGATGTTTTTCCCAACATTCATCTTGGAATATGTGTCCCGTGACCTTGGTCTTATTTTTCCTTTATTAACTTTATTACATGAAATTTTAACTTGAGGCTCTTATAGACCTCTCCCCCTTAGGGGAACACTATCCTTGGTGTTTAATGACACCTATAACCAGTAAAACTGCTGAAAAGAAAAACATACTGCTCATGGAGATTTATAACCCAACTCATTGCAATATTTATAATGAACACCTACTCAAAAGAAAAACCATCATGACAAGCATGACAACATGACAACCATACTGCTTATTGAAGATTTATAACATAGCTCATTGTAGTATTTACAATAAAAACCATACATAAATATGTACATATACCAAAACTTCCATGCCTCAAATGGAAAATAATGAAGGATACATAGTCTACATCTGATCAGCCATCTCCCATGTAGCTTCATTAGGCCCAAAGTGCTCCCATTTCACTTTAACTTGCTTGATTGACCTATTCTGGAGCGTGAGTTGTTTCTGCTACAATATGCACTAAGGTTCCGTCTAGAATTCTCCTTCTGGCTCGACCTGCAATACAAACCATCAATAACATGATCAACGTCCTTTACATATATTTTAAGCAATGAAACATGGAAAACATCACAAAATTTCACTGTCATAGGAAGTGCAAGTCTGTAGGCCACTGGTCCAATCCTCTCAAGGATCTCGAAAGCCCCACAATACTAAGGTTCCAACTTCGCACATGACCCAATCCTCAAGGAGATGTTCTTGGGATTGATGCACAATACACATGCTCCCCAACTTGAAACTCCTTAAATTCCTGTGTTTCTATGCATAACTCTTCTACCTATCTTGTGTTGCCTTTAGATTCTTCTTTATAACCTACATTTCTTGTTCCATCTCTACCAACATGTCCGGTGCTATAAGTACCTTGTTCACTAGATCACTCTAGCTGATGGGAGTGTTACAACTTTGACCATAGAGTCCCTCAAACAGACTCATCCTAAGTGACTCTTGATAACCATTGTTTCAAGAAAACTCAACCAGTGGAAGATACTCTTCTCACTTCTACTACTAATGCATGATGTACATCCTCAGCATATCCTCCAAAATCTTGTCAACCCTCTCTGTCTATCCATCTATCTATGGATGATAAGTTGTACTGAAGGTCAACTTTGTGCCTAAACCTAGAAATAACTCCTTTCAAAACTTGGAGGGGAACTTAGCATTCTTGTTCGACAAAATATAATTTGAAACATCGTGCAATATCATTATCTCTTTTATGAAGACCTAATGTTGGGTCCTTCTTTGTTTGGTTGCAATACATTATGGAGGTTGAACACATTTTGACCTGAGGTAACCGTTGGGAAGTCACAAAGGAGACAACTAGAGAAGAAGAAGGGACCCGCCAAAGACCAACAATTGTGGAAGGAAGGCCAAAGAAACCCAGACTTAGGCAGTAACAGCCAAGCTAGGAGGAACATTGAAAGCTGAGGAAGCAGAGGCAGTCGAAAGAGGAAAAAGGGAGAGCATTCAAGGGAGAAGTAACAGTCCAAGCGAGTGCAAGGTTTAAGAAGTCCGAGGGGAAAGCTGGGACCAAAGAGAGATAGAGGGTATATTGAAATCTTGTTATGGAGCCGTTCGAGCCCGCTCTGTTCCTTATTATCTTGTTTCCATGTTTCTCTATAAAGTTAGTTTCTTGTTATGTCTATGAGGCCTTCGAGCCAAATGAAATGTTGTAATGTTGTGGGATTTAATAGAAGAAGAGATTACAAGGATATATGTGTATCTTTGTGTATGGTCTTAAGTGGTTTGTTCATAATTTTAATATGATTGTACCTTTGTGATATTACTTCTCTATGTGTGCATGATATGTTATGGTTGAGTCTCTAACTGTTATAGTTCAGAGTTTATTGGGTATTGATAACCTCCATGTGGTTCATTCCTACACTAGATTCCAACCCCTTACCTAACTAAGGTCATGACACGCCTCAGGTGAGACACCTTATTCATCCTGAATAAGGTTAAAATTTTGGTGTTGCGCTACACTACGATGGAGATTTTATTAGCCCCTATGCCCGAACTTGGGGTCTCAATCCATCCATTATTTTTCCACCAACAAATGGTTCAATTTTTGGGAACTAAAAATTTTCAAAAGATTTTGGAATATGGTGTCGATGATGTTTAAGAAGGCACTACAATATTGGTGGCATGAACAAATAGAACCGTTTGCCTCTCAACAAGCTCAACTATGTTGACAAAGTGTGAAGCAGTTGAAGGAAGAAATCCTATATGCAAAACCTGCAAGTGATCAATACGAGATCTTCTGGTGCAAGTTCCCAGAGGAGCTCTACAATTGGTTGCGAGATTGCAAGTAAAAGGAAAGACCAATGGATAGAACTGATCTCATTGTACATGGACTCAAGTAGATCTTATTGAGCTCCATCAGCTTGACACGGATCTGACAAGAGCTATATATTTCTAGGCGTAGACCACATTAGAGGGATACATTATTGAGTTTGTTGTGAAGGGTCATCAATCCTTCTCTAAAGTTGAGTTCGTGTTCAGGTCAGGGTTGCAAGGTAGACTACTAAGGGAAATATTGTTGTGGGTTAAGGTTCTACTGGTGGATTAAAACTTGTTGGTGTTCCAAAACCAACCCACGACAGCTTAAAATCCCAATACTAGCGGAAAGATATAAAGGGACAGATACTACATAACAAGGAGCTACGAAAATATTGAGGAAATGGATGCAGATGACTTCCTGAGGACCAAATATTTGAGGGCACAAAGGAGAGCATGGAAAGATGAAAAATGATGGGAGAGAACTCTACTAGATATTGATAAAAGGTAGAAAGAGCTACACCAAGTAGGAACAATGTTAGGAAATCCAGGAGAGAGAGAAAGAGAAGGAAGTGAGCTAAATTTGTGGAGTGTTGGGGATAGAGATAGAGTGGAGGTTGGACAATCAGGAAGAGCAGAGACATCTATAGTGAAAGTGGTTCAAATAAGTGATAGGGACTCCCCCCCGCCAACAGATTTGGAAACATCAAATGGAATGGGCTTCATAGGCCCTGTGGAAGGCCCAGATGATGACATGCACTTCACCATGAAAATGTTGTTTGTTGAGAATGATGTGTCCCCCATGAGTAATTATTTACCTTCCTACAGCTTAGGTAGTATCTTCCCCAACCTTCCTCTAGTACTTTATCACAACGTTGATCAATTTTTGTCTAAGTTAATCAAAGTCATAAAGGTTCACAGTGTGCACATTACCTACAAGGCTGGTACCAGTGGCAGTAAAAATAGCAATAGTAGTACATTTCTCCAAGGTTCATCACAACTAGGTTCTCAGGGATTTATACTCCTCCCACAAAGTCAAGCAAGCATGGAGGGATCCTTTACTCGATATCCCGAGTCCTTGGGAAGAGGGAATGAGGATGTAGAGAAACAATGATACTTATGTGAAGCCATCTAGAGGGTTCACCAGACCTCAGATGCTACAAAGGTGATTTAATTCCAAACCACTCTTCAAGAGAGGGCATTGATATGGTTCATACCAAATGTTCTACATTACAATAGAATCCAATGATAGAAGAAGTCAAACAGGAGCTTGTTCAAGAATTTAAGCTTCCCTAAACCAACCAACAAGGGTTGTATGAGTTATGGGAAATCAATCAGTGGGAAGGGGAGATTGTCTTGGAGCTAATGCAGAGGTTTAAGGATGTGATTGGCAAGATGAGATACCTGATTGACCTAAATTATCAATGGGATTGATCCATTGAAGCAATATTACCCCTTAGATGCACGTTGTTGACTCAACAGAAAATTGATACTCTACAAGATGCCCTAGAGCAGGGGACTTGAATCAAGGCTATGGAAGGATACCCACATGAATACCAAGGGGAGAAGCCTCACATGACCCCTCTATATTAGGTCTGCAACATCAAATTGCAAATATGACAGAGAAGTTAAGGAACTTGCAACCAGCATGACCTGCACAACTACATGTATGGTGTCGTAACTACCTTTTTGAGGAGCATCATGCGGCAGAGTTCCCAAGGTTGCAGGCCTCAAGAACTCCCTCTACATCGGTGGGGACATCCACATCTTTACTCACCACAGGGGTTACATAGATCAAGATGCAAGGTTTATACACAGGTCACACTCAATTTCATGCATTTCCAAACCAGCAAAGTACAACACCATCATAATGTTGTGAAATGTGCAGAACATATGGGCATCTCCCTCATCTGTGTCCAATCCTACAGAAGTATTCCAACATTCCAAACAACACTTTTTGTGATTTTTGTGCTTCACCAACTCACCATATTGATTAGTGTAGAATGTTGGATGTCATAGGTGATCAATTGGATCGATCAGCGTATCAAATCAATGAGACTCCTCGATGACGAGGAGGCGAAGGAACAAGGGGGGGAAGAACAAGAGGAAGAGGTTTGGTATGTTGTTACAACTGTAAATAGGAGGGGCATGTCACAAGGGACTGCCTACTACCTAGAAGACCTTGGTGCTCTTACTGCAGGGTTAACACACATGCACTGGAAAACTGTCTAGAGCTGATTGCTAGATGGGAAGAGTGCAACCGCGAAAGGGGAGAAAATTTAATAAATGTTGAGCCAAGGCTATTGGAGACATCTCCCCTCTCAAACGTCAACATAGTCACTTGTGGAGGGAAGAATATTGGAGTTGTCGTTGGAGCCACTTGACAACCCAAAATCATAAAATTAGCCTCATTAAAACACTCATATGATTCTAAATAGCGGAAGCGGTACTACAAAGAAGTTGCAGAGACTTTTAACAAATTCACTTTAAACGGTGGACCTCAAGGAGAACAACTGGGATTTTCAAAATCTAGGAGCCCAGACCTACCACAATCCAATGCTTAACCCATAGAAGAATGGTTCAGGCTATTTCTGCAAATTGTGAACGATGATCAGATGCTCAGACATTTGCGGGAAAGTCTTAAATCTATTGTCAAGGATGGAGCAGTCAAGGAAGGAATCATTTCTTCAAAATTACCTGAGAGATACTCCATGAGGGTGAGAAGGAACAAGAAGATAACATGAAGGGATTTCTGGATTGATGCTCAAATTGTGGGCTTCCAGATCAAGGATACAATGTTGGATCTTGGCTTATATGTGAATATCCTAACAAGGAAAACCTAGGAAGCCCTATGAAGGCCGAAGTTGGCATTTTCTCCAATTCAAATACGTATGAAAAATCAATATTGTATCCTTCTGGTTGGAAGGATGGAGAATGTAAAAGTTGACAAATTAGGGGTGAAAACTTATGTTGACTTTGAATTCAGAGACATTATGGGGGACAAAGAACCCTATCTGGCATTGCTTGGAATAGATTGGGCCTTTGAGAATTACCCAATAATTGATCTAAAGAAGGATTCGATGACATTTGAAGTAGAGGGAGTTAGAGTGATCCATCTCCTAAACTCATGTTCACAGAATTGGCAGATGATAGAGAAGAACCTTAATTGTTGGATGAGCTATACCGACAGACATCAGGGAGAAGAGAAGACTATATCAATTCAGCGAAAGATGGATTGATTAGTTGTAGGAGCATTCAGAGCTCGGAGATCATCTCTGAGGCTACTTTGGATGACTAGTAGTAGGGAGAGTACAAGATCAACACTAGGTGTTGTGTCAAATCCATCGAATCAACTGGGTTGGTACTGAGGTAGGAGAATTCCCTATTTTCGATGGCATGGACTCGGTTAATTATTTTCTTAATAGAGTGGATGCAACTATCTCTGAAGAACACAAAATTCCCTTACTAGATGTTGCCTTACAAGCAACACCAACAAGGTGGTGTGGATCTCACCACAACCATCCTAGGGAATGGAAAGAGATTAAGACAATGATGGGAGTCATATTTGGGCATTCAGAGGATTACCCACAAAACTTCATGAAGTATAGGAGGAGCTCTGACCCTCAGCAACACCTGCAATATTGTAAGGGTAGCTAGATTAAGGAAGGGATCCCAGAGGACTTATGGTTGCACAAATTTATACATACTCTGGGGACATTTTTGAAGGCATGGTATGTAAAGGAGGCAGAACAACGATTGGGACTATATGGAAGATCAATTTATTAGAGATTTTTCCTTTACAAATAGTGATGAATGAATCGTGACTGCTTTGCAAGATGTTAAACGATTTTTCTCACGACATGACAATTGGCAGAGGGAAGTATAGACCAGGACACCCTTGAGAATCTATATGAATCTAGATTCCATGAAGTCATAGCTTGTGGAAATATCGAATGAGAGTCGGATGACAATGACTTGGAGGAATTGAGACATATGACGTTTAAGGAAAATGAGGGGGGAAGGAGTGTTGAAGATGGGTCTGCAAATAATGGTCTAAAACTACTACCTTTGAAGTTTCAGAAACATAACATCGACACTGATGAGAAGTCAAAGGTAGCCTCAATCAAAGATTACTGGGATGAGAAAAATACTAAGGAAATGTTTGATTTCTTGAATGAGTAAGAAGATTTGTTCCCTGCTTCTATTGCAATGCTTAAAGGGATTGGGGGGAGTTAGGGAAGATGAATATTGTGCTTAAACCTAATGCAATGCCAATGAAACATAGGTTGTATAAGCTAAATCCAAGAGTCAAAGAGAAATTGAAGAAGTAGATAGATAAAATGTTGGCAGTCATGCTTGTATTCCCAGTCGATGAGGTCGAGTGGGTCAATCCAATTGTTATACAACACAAGAAGGACACTGAATAAATTCAGGTCTGCATAGAGTTCCAAGGTCTGAACAATGCCTATGTTCATGACCTCTTCCTTTCCCCATTCAATGATGAAGTTCTAGACAATGTCGCAAGAAACAAAGCTTACTCAATTACGTATGGATTCTATGGTTACCATCAAGTCTAGATTGCAGAGGAGGACAAGAAGAAAACCACATTCATCACTGAATGGAGATCTTATCATACCATGTTATGCCTTTTGGACTTAAGAATGTGCCAAAATTATTCTCAAGAATTTTAATTGTTACTTTCAGGGATTATATTCACAAGTTTCTATAAGTTTACATGGATGACTTGACCATTTACAGTTTGCTAAAGAAGCATTCCAGTTTTCTCCGAGTGATCTTTGACCATTGTAGGACAGCCACAAATTTCCCTAAACTTGAAAAAGTGAATATTTGTTGTCCCTTCCAGGACACTTCTGGGCCATATAGTCTGCCAAGATAGAGTATGTGTTGATCCCAATAAGGTCACAGTGATTCTAAATATGAAGCCACCACAACTGTCAAACAATTGAGATCCACCCTTGGTCACATAGGATATTACAGGAGGTTCATCTACAACTATGCTTCGATCAATGCATCGCTAGAGAAGCTATTGAAGAAAGACGAAAGGTTTTTCTGGTCAAATGAATGTGAAGCTGCTTTTACTTTGTTGAAAGAGAAAATGGTGAGTTCACCAATATTAGTTTATCCAGATTGGAACAATAAATTCCACGTCCACATCGATGCATCGCTTTGGGGGTTGTCCTAGCTCAGCCTGAAGATGGAAATTTTGATCACCCAATTTACTTTTCTAACACAAAATTATCCACGACATAAAATACTTATACCATGACTGAGCACGAAATGCTTGTGATGGTAAATTCATTGCAAAAGTTTTGGCACTATCTCTTGGGGGGGTTGTTCAAATTCTTCACTGATCATCCTGCCCTGAAATACCTAGTGAATAAGCCTGTACTTGAACGAATGATTTGTAGATGGATTCTGTTGTTCTAGGAGTTCACATCTGAAGTAATTTTCAAGCCAGGCAGACTAAGCATGGGGCCTAATCACCTTTCTCGATTAGAGTCAGGCAAATCTGGAGGATCAGTTGATGATCAGTTACCAGATGTCAACCTATTTCAAGTTGAATCCATACCATACTACTTGGAGGATATTGTAGTATTTCTAGCCATAGGTAAATGCTCGGAAGGGTAGACAATGACACAACGAAGGCACATGGAGGTTCGTGATGTAGATTATCGGTTGGTCGCATGAAAATTGTACAAGTTGAGCCTTAATTAGATATTGTAAAGATATTTTCTTGATCATGAGAAACAGGATGTATTGTGGGAGTTTCATTCAGGAGTTGTAGGTGGGAATGTTGGGGAGAAGAGCACCACAATGAAACTGTTGCAGGTGGGACTCTGGTGGCCCACAATTTTCTAAGATGAAAAGGAATACGCCAAGAGGTGTGATGTTTGTCAAAGGGTTGGAAAGCCATCGCACCGGGATGAACTTCCTTTGCAACCAATATGGGCACTACAGGATTTTTAGAAATGGGAAATCAACTTTGTAGGACCTATTAACCCATCGACATGCCACTTCCACGCAAAATATATTATCATCGCCACAAAGTACCTTGCTAGATGGGTTGAGGTGACACTAATCAAAGATTTCACTACATACACTACCACTAGATTCACTTTCAAGAACATCATCACCCAATTTGGGTGCCCCCAAAGCCTCACCAATGACCGAGGTACTGATTTCATTAATGAAATGGTCACCTCATTACTACAAAACTTTAAGATACAACACCATAAGAGAAACTCGTATCGCCCTCAAGAAAATGGTATTGTGGAAGCTTTTAACAAAATCTTAGAGAGGGGGCTCACCAAGATATGCTCGACCAACATAGACGATTAGGACAAGCGGGTGCCAGCTACATTATGGGCTTATCATACAACTATCAAGCGCTTACACAAGTATACACCCTTCTAGTTAGTATATGGATGAGAAGTTGTAGTACCTTTCGAGTTTACCATCTCCAACCTCTTCACTGCACATGCCACTCACATGACAAAGAAGGATTCAATTCCAAAGTAGTTGGAAGATCTTTGGGAACTAGACGAAGCTAGGTTTCTAGAAGATTTTCACCAAATTGTCGAAAATAAAGGCAAAAGGCATGGCATGGCAGGCATATCAAGTGAAAATCCTTTACAATTGGAGGACATGTTTTGTTATACAAAAGTAAATTCTTAAAGTTTCTTGGGAAGATACAAATGCATTGGTTGGTACCATTCATTGTTGCAGAATAGAAAGAATTAGGAGCTATCAAGATTGCACAATTGGATGGTGTCTTACTACTAGAATGGGTGAATGGTGCACGGTCGAAACCTTTCCATGGCTCAAACAATTATGCACCAAATTGAAAGGGGATCGTAGGTAGGTTTAGGTAAAGTCAGTCAGTCCTTTGTAGTATATCAGTTGCGTCAGTTAATTTAATTGTTAATTTGTTCTAGTTGAAGTCGGTTAAGAATAAACTTCTTTCAGTTACTTTCATTGCAGAAGTATTTTCACCCCGCTGCAACTGCTTGTGGTCGGGGATTCAGACGTGTCAGTAGTCATATCCGTAATAATTAAGAAATAATTCCCTATGTCAGTCCAAATTTGGGCTAAATATTTCACATAATATCCCTAGCATGATCAGTCATCAACTTCTAGGTGTCTTCCATCATAACACCATAATTACCTATCAATTCCACCCTTCTTTTGCAGTTTTGCGTTATCCGAGTTAGGTCTAACTCAGTCATCTTCATTGCTGCCACAGTTAAGATCGAGTGGGGAAAATTACCATATTAATTAGTTAAGTGGTCTAATATAAAACATCGTGTCAAGATTTTCTACTTAATTTGCATGGAAATGATAAGTTTCTCAGAACCAAAAGCCGAGGTGGCCAAATTTCCAAGTCTGGAGTATGTATCTATTTTTCCCTATTCCCTGCAAAAGTTCAAGCCCTCATGTTCTTTGTGTATTACCATCACTCTGCAATAATGACGAATACTGTAATTTATGTTCCAGAAGTCAATCCAAATTCAATAATTACGAAGAAAGAGCATATCTATGGCAAGTACGATAAAGTTGTGCTTGTAGATAATGACCTCTCAGATTCATTCCAGTTTCCAACACTCAAGCAGGAAGTTTGCACAAAACTTGTAATCAAAGTCGATGGAAGCTAGTCAATAAAAGTTATAAAAGACTTCAAGGGAATACAGAGGTTGACGCTAATAAATTTAAGGAGTCTACTAGTATTCGACACGACAGAAGTAGTTATGCAATGCATGAAATTCCTCATCAATAGGATGCATGAAGGGTCGTTATGGCTAGAAAAGGGATACCCGATCCATGTTGTTGACATTCAGAGACTCATGGGCCTGTATGCTACTAAAGCCACCGTATCAACTGCTATTCAAAATGCTTCCAAGTGGGGGAAGAAAAAAGGTGATGACAACTATTATAATAGGTATGGTACCTAGCGAGGAGGCAAGGGTGTTGTGATAGATCCAATTAATAAACCCAACATCAAATTCACCTATTACACAATTGTTTCGAAACTCATGCAACATTTTTCGAGAGAAAAATACACATTGGAAACCATTTCAATTGCGGAGGCTTGTGTGCAAGGCACGCAGTTGAATTGGTAGATCTTTCTACTACATGAAATTTTTGATGTTTGTGAATATGTGTATAAAAGGGCTACTCACTTTATTTGTGGATATCTCATTGTCACTTTGGCCATGTGGACATGGTGCCCACCAGAGTGTCGAGAGATGGCACTGGTTACTGAAGACCAACCACTTTCTCTCAAGTTTGTACCATGGCGGACCTCTAGGGACCCCAACAGCAAAGAAATCAATGAGGCCACCTTTATCAGATGGTATAATAAGATGTTGGAAATCACTAGGGCCACACCAAGAATCTCAAAGTCGCTCCTTGATGACTATTCACAAGATATATGGTTCGACATTAGCCACGGCAGCACCTGGATACGGCTGAAGTGTGTCCATCCTGACACATTTCAGATGCAAGAATTTTTTTTTATGTTAATTGAAGAAGCCTTCCATGTCGAAGTCTCTTCCTGGCCATGGATTGTGGGAGAAATTCGGGAGGGGAGGAATATATACTTGTTTGGAGGAATGGTGCCCCAACCACTACCAGGAGAAACCCTTGTGACATCAAGGAAGCGGATGACTGTGGATACATCGAATCGGGTCATCAATAAGCTTGAGATGCAGATGCAGTCCTCACAAGAAACTATGGTGAATCTCAGTGCCTCAGTAAGTCTATTTCCCACCTTTTCTGAATTTCACAGTTCAAGGGCACCTGTTTCTTTAACTTGTAGCCCTCTTGTTTCTTCGATTCCTGTAGTGGCCCCCCACTCTCAGTCGAAACCTGAAATTCCAAATCCTTGACCTATTACCAAAAAACCACCATTCAGGCCCAAGAAAAATATTAAGACCACCTCCACCCCAGTTGTTGATCGCACAAATGAGGAACCCCATTTGCACACCACTACACCCATCATCGAGGAAATCTACCTTCCACTTCCACCACATCACCACGGTTGCACAATCCATCACCTCACATAACCTTCACATCCACCACCATTTCAGACATCCTACCGTTTGGAACTCTACCCAAAAACAAAAATGGAAATGGATGTCGACTCTGTTATCCAATCAATTACTGCAAATACAAATGGGACACTTATAGTCCTCATTACAGGCACGAAGGTCATTCAAACATCTATGTTATCCTTGTTACTTGAATCAGGTCTGCTCACGGTCATTAGGTAGATTACCGACCTTCCCCTTCCAACCACATTCCACACATTGTTCCTTCCCTTTGATCCCTTCCCGTCATCACGACCGCACCCCACCCTGATCTGCATTAATCCCCATTCAGTCGAACCCTCGCAACAAGAGACATTTTCCCAAGAGAAATATGAGAAATCAATTGCTAGTGGACAACCAACATAGAGTCAGTTCCATGGACCTTCGAAAATGATCCCCGATGACCTCCAAGGATGGTCCTTGGCCCAATTGTTTACTTTCATTCAAATGGTTGCACACCAAGAAGAGGTTTTTCACACCATTCTGGCTACTAAACATGAGAAGCAACAACAACAAATTCTTGCACTTGTGCCAGAACTAGACCATCTTCTCTAGGATAAATGGACTCTCCAAACTCAGCTCGACCAAATTACTAAAGAATTCCAGGACCTATGGTCCTCAGTCGCAAATATCATCACAAATGCCCCAGAATATTTCTCGTCCTGCACTCTTATTGAATGTTGCGACCACATCAAAGAAGCTCATGTCGACCTTGTCTCAACCAACTGACAACTTAAGAGAAGTATTGTTTCCATTCAGATGGCACTACTGGATCCTACGACCCAGTATGCCGGCAAAATTGAGTAGAAAATAGCATAAGTAGCTGGTCTGAAGGCCTCTATCCTATAGGTTGTAGAGGAAGCTCAGGGACTCTTAGAGCAAGTGCATGACTAGTTAGGTTTTATGGATAGGAAAAATCAACTAATTTAACCTCTATGCCACCACGCTAATTATCTGTTTAACCAAGCTATGGGTGCCAAAGACAAGATACAACGGAAAGTGCTTATGGCATAGGTGGATACCCTTGAGGCCCATATCCAACAAATTGAAGATGAGTCAAGTAAGGCCAAGCATATCCTTCGCGACCTTAAGCTACTAGCTCAGTCTCACTTGGAGGCATTACAACATATCAACGAGGAAATAGAAATGAAATGCAATACTCTCTTGAGGATGGACTCTGCTAATCTGACTGTCGAACTCATGACGTAGTTCCTTGACCAAGTATGCACGCTCATAGGCTCATGGGAGATGATCCTTGATGCATACATGCATCCATTGGTGTTGTGTGTGTGTTATATTCTTTCCATGACTAGTCGCATGCACGGGGGGGGGATAACATCCCTTATTCATTGTGTCAAATGCACTAGAGGGGCCATAGGGGGTTTCATGGGGGTGGTCACCCCCCTACACAGGGTTTTAGGGCAATCCCCTGGGAATTTTTTTTGGACCCTATATTAGGTGGGCAGAATTACCTATGGTTTTTTGCATGGGTTTTGCACATGGTTTTGGGTAAGATGGTTTTCAGCCCATGGTATTTTGTAGATCCGGTCAAGGGAACTATGATTATGTTCTAATCCAGGGTTAATGGATTGGGGTTTATGAATGCTTCGACATGTATGTATATATATTATATATATATATATATATATTATATCGTGTTAATATTGAAAGGAATATACTGAAAAATCAATCTGGTAGTCCCAATTTTGGGATCCAGGGGAAAATCTCTGTGTATTTGTTTTATATTCTCATCATTGTTTATTTTTTGTTTTTAGAATTCGTCTGCAGGTAATTTTGTACAGGGTAACACAAGAAGAAGAACTAGCAACACCAAAAACATCGGTTGAATCACCAACATCAACAAATGATTGACTCGAGGACGAGTCAATGGACTGTGGTCAGGGCTTGTTGGGTCCTTTTTTTTTGGGTTGCAATATGTTATGGAGGTTGACCACATTTTGACCAAAGGTAACCATTAGGAAGTCATGGAGGAGACAACTGGAGAAGGAGAAAGGAACCTCCAAGGGCCGGCAGTTATGGAAGGAAGGCCAAAGAAACCCAGACTTAGGTAGTCATAATCGAGCTGAGAGGCGCACTGATAGCTGAGGAAGTAGATGCAATCGAGCAACAAAGGTAGCCAAAAGAGGAAAAAGATGGCACGTCTGAGGGAGAAGTAGCAGTCCAAGCAACCACAAGGTTTAAGAAGGCCGAGGGGAAAGCCAAGAATAAAGAGAGACATAAAGTATACTAAAATGTTGTTATGAAGCGATTTAAGCCCGCTATGTTCCTTATTATCTTGTTTACATGTTGCTCTATTGTGTTAGTTTCTTGTTATGTCTATGAGGCCTTCGATCCAAATGGAATGTTGTAATGTTGCGGGATTTAATAGAAGAAGAGATTACAGGGATATATGTGTACCTTTATGTATGGTCTTGAGTGGCTTTTTCAAAATTTTAATATGCTTGTACCAGTGTGATATTACTTCTATATGTTTGCTTGATCTATTATGGTTGAGTCTCTAAATGTTATAGTTCAGAGTTTATTGGGTATTGATAACCTCCATGTGGTTCATTCCTACACTGGATTCCATCCCCTTACCTAACTAAGGTCATGGAACACCTCGAGTGAGATGCCTTATTCATCCTAAATAAGGTGAAAATGTTGGTGTTGTGCTAGAGTACAATGAAGCTTTTGTTGGACCCTATGCTCGAACCCGGGGTCTTAACCCATCCATTATTTTTCCGCCAACACCTATGCCACATCACTAGTTGAATAAGTAGACTTCACTGGAATGAAGTGAGTTACCTTTCTCAACCTGTCAATCACAACCATGATGGAATAATGTTGCTTACAAACCTATAACGAAATCCATGGAAATGACCACCCATTTCCATTCCGAAATTGGAATAGGTTGTAAAAAACTAGTTGGGTGCTTGCACTCAGCTTTCACCTGTTGACAATCAAAGAATCTAGAAACAAAATCTGCCACTTCCTTCTTTACATTCAGCCAATAGTAGAACTTATTCACCATTGTAAATGTATTATGATATCTCGGGGGACCTAAATATGGATTGACATGAAACTCCCTCAAGATAAGCTTCTTGAGCTCACTGTCATCCGAAACATAGATCTTGTCCCTGAATCTAACCAAGCCATCTGCTATGAGATGATAGTCCACATAATAATCATTTGTACCTTGATATAAAATGTTCCTAAGCTATTAGTACTTGTCATCCTATTGTTATGCCTATAAGATCTAAGCCTGTAAATTTGTCCCATATGAACTCATAGCTGATATGTGATTTACCTGTACTCTTCTGCTAAGAGCATATGCAACCTTGTTCTCCTTTCCTTTAATGTATTTGATCTTGAAGTCAAAATCACTAAGGGTAGCCAACCATCTATCTTTCTTGGCGTTCAAATTTGGTTGGTCAAATAGGTACCTCAACCAACTGTGATCAGTCATCAATACAAACCTCCTGCCAAGAAGATAGTGTCTCAACATATTCAATGCATGAACGATCATTTCCAACTCAAGATCACGTGTCACACAGTTCTGCTCATGCTCATTTAGTTTCCGTGACTCATAACATGCCACCTGTCCCTCTTGCATCAGGACTCCACCAAGTCCTCTCTGGCAAGCATATGTGCACACCACTAACTCTTTATATGGATCTATAATCTTTAACACTAGAAAATTTGTCTACAACTGCTCAAAACTTGTTGCACATTCTTCTTTCCATTCAAATTTCTTTCCTTTTTGCTACAATAATGTAATAGGATACGCAATTCGTGAGAATTTCCTAATGAACCTCCTGTAGTAACCTGCTAGCCCCATGAATGATCTAACTTCATCCACATTCTTAGGAGTTGCCCACTCCATGATAGCCCTTATCTTTTTCGGGTCCACTGTTATGCCTTCTTTGGAAACATGTCCCAAGTAATGTACCTTTGTCCGAAAGAAGCTGCACTTACTAATCTTGGCATACAACTGTTGCTCTTTGAGAAATATCAACGCTTTTGCTAAGTGTTCGACATGCTCTTCCTTATTTTTAGAATATATCAATATATCATCAATGAATACGATAAAAAATTGTCCAGATAAGGACGCAACACACTATTCATCAAGCACATAAAAGTAGTTGGAGCATTAGTCAAACCAAAAGGAACTACAACAAACTCATAAAGCCCATACCTAGTTCAGAAAGTAGTTTTATAGATGTCCTCTTATTTAATGCATACATGATGGTATCTTGATCTCAAATCATTCTTTGAGAACATCGTTGCTCCCTTCAACTGGTCTAACAAGTCATCAATCCTCAACATCGAATCCATGTTCTTGATGGTTACCTTGTTCAACTACCTGTAATCATTGCATAACCTGAGAGTACCATCCTTCTTCCTCACAAATAACAATGGTGCACCCAAGGTGATACGCTTGGCCTAATGTATCCCTTATCAAGCATTTCCTTCAACTGTAATTTCAATTCGACCAACTCTGGAGTGCTCATCCTATAAGGTGCCTTCGATGTTGGTGCCACTCCTGGTACCAACTCAATAGAAAAGTCCACTTTCCTGTGAGGAGGTAACTCTGAAACTTATGTGGGAAACACATCCTGAAACTGCTGCAATACAAGGTACCTCTTCTGCATCCTCAACATCCTTACCCTTGTCACTGGAAATATGGATTGAAAATAGCACACACCCCTTTTTGCAATTACGCTTAGCCTACATAGCTATAATCATCTTCATTGATGTAGGCTTCTTCTTTCCCTGCAAGATTCTCTTTTCCCCATTATCATTTAGGCACTCAATAGCCTTGTCATAGAAATCTACTTTGGTCATGTGGAGGTACAACCAATCCATACCCAAAAGCATATATGAGCCTAATGGAAGCAAATTTATATGTGCTAATGTAGGCATACCATTCAAATCAAATGCACAAGCTCTTACCCAATGATGAACTCTCTTCTTAGTATTGGTAGCTAACTGCACCAACCAAGAATTTGCATGCACGTCTTTTCTCAAACCAAACTTATCCACCGGGTTAGGATTAACATAACTATAATTAGATCCAAGGTCAATCAAAATAGAAACAGCTTGACCATAGAGCTTACCTTCCATCTTGATGATGCATGCCTAGTGCTCTTCTTGCTTGTTATCCATAACTACATCAATATGAGGAATGTTATGGCCAATATCCCTAACTATCTATGCCTCTTGAGCAATGTAGATCTGAGGTATGCCACCCTGGTACAATGGACAATCATTCTTGTGATGATCTTTTCCATATATCCAACACTGCAATGATCCCCTACCATCACCTATGTTATGCTGCTATCCAGGTTGTGACCATGTCCCTTTTCAACTGCATTAAACTTCTTGTAAGGAGCAACATTTTCTTTCTCACATCCATCCTGAGGTCTTCCTTGCTTCAATGGCCACTTCCTTTAACGTTCTCATTCCCCTTCGATTCACGCTTAGGATTAGCTTTACACTTTGACTGCGCATAACAATGCTTTAGTTTCTTCATGGCTTCCCCCAACGACCGTGGCTCATCAAACTCAATATGGTATCTATATGCTATTGGCAACCCACAGATGAACCTTTGAATCTTAGCTTTCTCATCCTTGAAGTAAGGAACATACCTCAAAAACTCTATGAACTTGCTAGTATACTCATCATCTGTCACAGAACCCATATGTAACTCATAAAACTACTTATCTCTGTCATCATAAAATCTCACAAACAGGTACTTCTTCTTGAAGAGTCACTCGAACTCATCCCAAATCAACTCTTCCTCTCAAATGCTTCTAACATTCTTCACATCTTCCCACCAGATATTTGCTTTCCATTTAACTTTTAAGGTGGCTATTTTGGCTTTCATGTTCTCTAAGTAGTTATGCAATCTAAATCATTTCTTCATCCCAAGAAACCATGCCTCTGCATCTTTGACTTCTTCATCTCTCCATCAAATGTAGGCGTCTCAAATTTCTTGAATTCCTCGGGCAAGTACTCACTCCTCCTATAAGGATTATGGCGGTGATAAAGATGTCTCCTTGATGAGGAACTAGAGTGATACCCATACATACTAGTCATCCTATCAGGCGTGTCCAATGATCTTCCACCTCTAACTATGTCCCCTCTATCCAACCTGTATCCTAACCAAGACTTGCTACCATAGGCTCCATTAGCCTTCTCTTTCTGTTATTGACTAATCCTCAACTATCCATGTCTCTACAAGTGTGGAAAACTCTGAAGGATGACTGCATTAACCTCTGCCTACTTTTCCTGATCCTTTGCAAGTCTTTCTTGAACCTCAACCAACCTGTCATTGGCCGCTTTGCAACTCCTTATTTCTGCTTTCAAACTCCTGAATGTATCTGCTATATCAGAAGAATACTCATCTCCTTGCTGCCCAACTGATCTGTAGGGAGATTCACGTGAACTCTAGTCTACCATTTTGATCGTCATCTTTGATTCTCTTCTTCCTGCAAGTGTACCATGTTAGATAACCAAATAGATACCATAATCAAAATCATACCTCAATGATGTTCAGGGGAGGCTTATCTCATCTGCAAAATGAGTCTACATTAACATGTACATGTATTATCATAATCATATCAGTATATCAACATCATGCATGACAGTACCAACTGTACACCATGACATCATGCATGACAACCATAACCATGACAATGCATGTATAACCACATGCATCTATCCCATGAGGTCCAAGTATTTGAACCATGCTCTGATACCACTCTATAACATGCCTCCTCTCATATATACCTAGTTTCACCAACTTTCCTGGGGTAAATATGAGCTGAGGGGATACTATGACATGACTCAACCTCCTAGATGACCTTAAAGAAATGGAGCTAACAAAACAAGACCTTACTAACTTCCCTCAGGTGCTACAATATCCCCAGGAACTAACCAACCCTTCCAGGTATCCATCCCCTGAGATAAATTTCTTTTTCAGTGAGCTAGACCCCAGTCGCTCCCATGACAAGGTCTCCAAGCGACTGTAACCCTCCATTCGATCCCACTACCCTACTTCCCGACGACTGTAGTCTCTTTCAGGCAGTTTTGTGCTAGCGGTTATGAGATTTAAGCCACTTTTTTAGGGCTAGGATCCAAACCCCTTCCCAGAACTTAATGAAACTTCCAAAGAAGATAAATAACATAGAGACAAAGCCTCTAACATAAAACTTACTCAAGGACTTGACCTAACTCAGTCTAACCATGACAGTCATTCCATTGAACACATAGTGAACATGCAACCTATAGGTCATGAATGCATATCTAAACATAGAGATCTGAAACTTATCTGAGGTTTACCAAGAAGGACTAATGTCCCCTCACAATAGCTGCAATAATACCAATTAGGTCATGCATTCATTAACCAATCATTCATCCATTAAAAGGTGATAAGAGCTATACTTCAAATTGTCATAAAACCATGCTTATAACCAACATATAACTAGATAATTAACAATGATAGAACAACCATTAAAGCCACATAATAACTAATACATTTACTCATAAAGATAAGGGGAACTTAGCTCTTATTAACCATATGAAAATCCAACCAAGTCAAGGACTTCCACATACCACCTGACCATAGATTGGCCTGAACCAAATCTTCCTTTTAGCCAATCAACCTTGTGCCATATTCCAAGCATGAATATGGGATCTCATGGGATAAACCAATCCATAAACAAACAAGGGAATCCAGACATTAAACCACCTCCACCCTCACACTCCGTGATCTCACCTAAACTGGTCCCGAGATCACAAAATCAAACCGAGCTTTGATGCTCAAATTCCTTCACCATCCCTTGAGAATTTTTCATGTCTCCACCTACCTATTGAGGGTTTCCCAGACAAAACTGTCTCCACCCCCAACCCCTAGGATTTTCCTGAGACCACCTCATCCAAATGCAAAACCTTCTGACAATCCAAAGCTCAACCAAGAATGAATCCCGTCACACCATGGCTATACAAAAATGGCAAGGCAAGGATAAAACAATTGTTGAAACCCGACAAAACCCATGCCAATGACAACAAATGAACCAAATACACACATGCACATACCATGCATGCCAAAACTAGCTAGGAAATCATACACGCAACCTGTTACCTGCAAGTATTCTCGTTGAAGCTGCTTGATCCAACTTTTTCTTCCTTGATCTTTTCTCTCCTTTGCTTTCCTTGTCATTTCTTTGTTTTCCTTGTCCTTCCTTTGCTTGCTTGCTTTCCTTCTCCTCTTGGTGCTTTTCTCCTCTCTTAGACTAATGCCAAAACTAAACTGAAAAAAGGCCCCAAATTGATGCTATGATGTCTTTTTATTATTGATGCCTCTAATTTCTTCATTTTCCATTATTTTTCCTTCAATTTTCCTCTCATGCAAATCTATGAATCTTCGTTTTCCTTTCCCCCTATTTTCCTTTATTTTCATAAAATAAATGCCAATAATGCCTTATTTCCTTTTCAAAGCCTTTGCCATTGCCTTTGCCAATTTCCCTTAACATAATAAACAAGTGATTCCCACTATGATGTTTTTCCCAACATTCATCTTAGAATACATGTCCCATGACATTGGTCTTATTTTGTCTGTATTAACTTTATTACATGAACCTTTAACCCAGGGCTGTTACATTTCTTCTTTCTGATTGTGACATTTTGGGAGGAGGGGAAGGAGTCTTTGATGCAAGGAATACAAGGCTAGGGAGAGGGATAGGAAGGGATAGTTGTACGATTGAGAGATTCATGATAGGAGGGATCCAAAGTCTATGAGTCATTCATTGTAGATAGGTCCTCCTGGGGACTGACCCCAGTGGAAGGTGAGGCATAGAGGAAGGGTGTGCTTTCGAAAGGGGACCCTTATCTAAGGGAGGATCTAGATTATTTAGGGGGACGAACGTAAAAAGCGAAGACCAAGGGACACCAACAAAGTGAAGGACAAGTTTAATGTGGGAAGGCGAAGACCGAGAGACAGAGGGTTGAGCAGGTGCTAGGGTAAGGGGGGGAAGCTTTCAGGGAAGGCATCAAAAGATTTAATGGAATATTTCTTATTAGTGTTTTTCTTAGAGTAGGAAATGGTTAAATTGTCCAAGAGAAAGATGTCATTAATATAAAGAGACTTTAGGAGCTTACTTGTAAAAGCGTTCATAAATGATAGAGAGATAACAAGAAGGAAATCATGTTCCAAGTGTACTAGGGCGACACTACGACCACAACCACACTAGAAGATGATACTCCAACCTCTGTCACATAATCCAATTGTATGGCAATTGGATTGTCCGAAGCTATTTATTCGTAGGAGTAAAGGGCTAAAGACAACAACTTGGAATTGGGTGATATAGAGGATCTGACCACAATATCTCGGAAAGAGTCCACCAAAAGAGTTGTTGAAACATGTGCAGTCCAACTAAGATTTCCACGTTTCTTCACACCATAACTCCCAAATAGAAGTGCTCCATTAGCCACAAAAGGAAATCCTTTTGACCTTTGTGACACCTTCTCATTAGGACAAGGTAAAGACGACCCAAGCTTTGACTCCAAAACACAGTCCACTTTCAAACGACCCATTTGTTGGCATTTCAGGAATTTGACTGGAACCTTCTAGAAATCTAGTCTTTGACAGAAAGACACCTCCCCAAAACCAATTTCCAGTTCAACCAACAAACCCTTAGATAAATCCATCTCCACCATAACCCAAAGGATGCACTTGTAAAAAGCCATAAGAAACATATCGTCCAAGAAGACAAATTTCCAATGCTATTTGCTACCATAATGACAATCTGTCTAGTCCAAAGTTCAAGCGAAAAACCCACCAGCTTTGCCCAAAGATACTGAGTTTTGCGCCTTTCTAATAAAGGGTTGAACCCCACATGCCACCGTTGAAGCCACAAATATCCTCGACTGATAACCCAAGCCCCCTACAAAACGGTTTGAAGGTCACCCTCATCTAAGAAGTGGAAATGCAACCAGTGATTCATTAGCATATTGATAATTGGACAATAGCTGAGAAGGGGCTTCGAGTGTAAGGACACCTAGGATTGTGTCTGCGATTTGCTGAGTGATATGTACAAAAATCACCCCATAAGAGCTCTGGAGGTCAAGCTTGAGACCCTATTCAAACCAACATCACAACCAAGGGTTAACAAGGGTTTTTCAACTTGAGGGCAGAGTTCCTTGGGAATGCAACGAGGCTTATGCAAAGAATCTTATGAGTGTAGGGGAAGAGGGGGTTCGACAAGTACTCAAGGCCATCACCCAACCCCTTTCCATATGTCATACCCTAACTAGCTGACTCCCACCTGCCGGGGGTACTGAGACATTTATCTCCATAAGCAAAGTTGTAAAACGACAAATCCCATTATCTTTTTGTAACCTCAGGTGACAGGACCAATGAAAAGTCAAAAAAGGGAGGGTGTGCCCAGAAAACCTGGAGAAGGGAGGGCCCCCCTTAGACCTAGAAAAGAGCAAACCCTGTACCCCAAATGAGGAGGGTAACGAAAAAAACCTTTTACCAAAGAGAACACAAACCCACAGATGTGATGGAGCAAGTGTAGAAATGCGGTGTCCAAACTCTTCAGCTCAAAGCCTGGTAATGTTCATGCCTTCAACGACAACAACTTTTGCAACCCAATGAAGCATCATGTGCCCCATAGACCCCACTTTGGTAGTCAAATAAATATTTGAAAAACTTTATCTCACAAACAAAAAAAAATTAAATAATTACATGAAAAAAATTATTATCTCAAAAAAATTCTATACACCAATTTGATATCTAATTAATACAACTAGTATTAAAAAAACCCTTAATTAAAATTAAAATAAAATACAAAAACACTAAAAAGATGAAAAAAAACAACTACGTTATTATTTTTTGTATTTGAGGACCATTGACAAAATTTTACAAATCGTTGCATTGGTCTCTTTTTTCTTACCATTGACCCAAGTACCAAATTAATCATCTGAGGCTGGCTGTCCTATTTGCAGATGGGGTCAACACACGTGCTGTAAAATTTCTTCAGTAATTTTCCCGTTTCTCAGGAACGTACCTGTCCTGAATTTGGCTGTCCTGGGCACCTTTAAATTATCAGTCTCCGGAGTCCCCACCAGTAATTCTCCACACATCCGACAAGTATGCTGACAGACTGAAGTCAAACTAACTCAACTCACATTATATTTGCTCACCGTAAATTTGTTATCCGTCGCCGCTATTATTCCGCCCTGCCTATCCTACTATCCTCCCGTTTCAGATCCGTTTCAGTTCAAATGGGTTCAAGCGGTCGCCATGAGAATGAAGCAGAGAAGGTGGTTAGCTGTTATGAAGGGGATACAATAGAGCAAAACAGGGTGGATTTGATGAGAAGTATTATTGAAGTTAAGTACCCATCTGCAAAGGTATCTCAGACTAATTGATCTCTTCATTCTTATTTTCAGCAGATTTTGAATACACGTTTCCATCAACAATATAGTTCAATCTGAATGGGCAGATTCTGGAAGAAGTGTTCAATGTTTAAAATTTTTGGGTATTGGCTCAATTGATGTATAATTAGGAAACTATGCATCACAATCCTCTTGGTGCTCTTGGTGGTGGCATTATTAAGTTACACCACCTTTCTCAGGCTTGCAGGTATAACTGCTATGAATTTTAACTCTGGGTTGCCTCAGCAGCAAACTGCTTTTGCTGTAAGACTAATTCCCTTTTTTAATTGTGTTCCTGTTCTTTAATTGTGTTCCTGTTCTTTCCGACTATTTTGCTATACATTATATATGTTTTTCTTCATTGGTTCAACCCTTTTATTTCTCCCCTTTCTCTCTCTACATTGTTGACAGCCTAGATTTGCTTTAGAAATTAGAAGTTATATTAGGTACTATTTTTACTGGCCTTAATCAGTTTCACTGTCCTTTCTTCAGTTGTTTGTCAGCATTAGTATAATTCGTTTTGCATTGTATAACATATCTCCATTTGCAATTTCTATGCCCTCTGAGATAGATGGGTTGCAGACACAGCAGAAAATACCAATGTAGATGCAGGGGAGGAAATAAATGCATGAAATGCTATTAACTAATTTTCATTGGTCAAAGCATCTTAGCTTGAGGGGTTTGGTTAACAATTCATTTCTCTAGATGTATGGGTTCAAGTCTCCGGAAACATGTTGTAACTGGCTTGCTTGTGATATTTATGAAATAATTGTATCTAGTATTAACAGTGATAATCAATTTTTGGAAATTACTGATTCTCCATAAATTCTTGTTTTAGTTATTAATTTTTTTTAAAAATAAAAGTATTTTGCACTAAATGAAACAAATTCAATTTAGCAAACCAGCGGGGGAAATTTTTGTGGGTTAACACATGGCAATTTAACAGAGGTAAATGCAAGATAAAGAGAGTAATTAATTGATTAAGTCAAGAAGGGACAAGGCTATGCTATTCATACTATAACTCTAAGTAAGGACATGATTTCTCTATGCATATGGTGGGTTAAGATCCAGCTGGCTTTATCAAGTTGGTATTTAATGACAGGTGTATCAGTTTTCATAGTAATCAAAGTCCATTTCAAACTTCAAAGGCATATTCATCAGTTTCAGTTTCGGGGAAAATTGTTATTTTCATTGTGTTTCTATTATCTTGGAGCCAAATTCTGGGGCCTGCAGGTTAGAGCTGATCACATATTTGGGATCCATGTGAGCTCACAATGTCAAGGACCCTTTTTGTGTCACATGAGAGACAGGCTTTAGGGCTCATATGACAATTTTGAGCATATATTTGAAATTTGAATTCCCTGTGGAAAATTGACTTTGATGAGAGTCGGGGACATCGGTTACCAAAGTGCATGCAGCATATATATATTAAAGAATATATATATATTAAGGAATAGGAATAGAAGATCAAAATCTCTCTTAACAAAACAATTTTGTCATTACATCTGTATGGAAAATGTTAAACTCATCCAAAAAGAAGATTATTATTTTAAAAAAAGAGTTAAAGAAGCTAGAAAGATTAAAAAAAAAACCATAAATAGAGAGAATGATCTTAAACTAAATAATATTAGGAAACCTCTATTAAAAAAAATGAAAACAAATAATTAATAATATAATAAACTACCACTTAATTGAGTCACTCTAACATAATAATCCAAAAATCCAAATCATCATAGTTATATCTTTATATTACAATTACTCATTGTATATTACAATCCCCTGAAAATGAACTCACATTGAAATCCGAAACGTTGAGTTTGATATAAAGAAAAGGTTATTCACGGGTCTTTCCACTTATTTCTATTAAATGTGAAATAATAAATATCACATTGAAGTCCGAAACGTTGAGTTTCATATAAAAAAAAGTTATTCACGGTTCTTTCCACTTATTTCTATTAAATTTACCTGTATGGAATCGTTATTTCAAAGAGATTGATTTCATCGACATGCAAGATGCTGTCATTTGTAGCATTGCCTATTCTTAGATGTGCTATATTTGGCAGTGATTTCATAGCAGTTCCTTTCATTTTTCATCTTTTCTACATTTTACGAGTCAGAGTGCTATTTTGGCATGTCTATATTTAGCAGTGGGGTGCCATACTCTTGGTTCCATTGAGTTGTTGGAAACTCGTGTGGATTGAGTGGGTGGAACCTTTTTAGCATGAAAATGTGGCAACCATCCGACCTTTATCTCATCAAGAAAATCCTAGGCACCTTCCTTGAGTATATTTTGCAGTTTGCTAAATTGGATTTCATGACTCCAGTTCCATTTTCAGTGGATGACTCATCATTAGTTTTGGAAAAGGAAAGCACCTAGGTCAGTTGATTCATTTTTGCTAACTTTGGGAATTGGGAGATGATTATTTTTGGCTAGGTTGCCTATTAGATTGTATGGGAGATAGGAAATTTATTTTAGGAGATACCTAATTTTATAATTTTTTATTTATGGAGGCAGCCTAGTTAGGTTGAGATAAGGCGATCTCTCGATTTTATTTATGTCATTTGGGGGATTACATGAGTAGGAGTTTATTTGTGGAGGGGTTGACATTCTTTTGCCATTGTTTAGTTGGAGTTTGAGCCATATTTATGGCCCTAGCAGTTTCCCTTATTTAAAACAGCCACCTAATAATAGTCACATTTTGCATGAGCAGGCCACCCACTTTTGGGAATGTGGAGACTTATAAAAGCAGGTCGAATGACATTATTTGAGAGAGTTTTTTAGGTAAGCAGCCAACCGCATCCTTTTCCATCTTTTCTTTCTTTCACTGCCTCCTATACTCTGTGTAGTGCATACTATGCAGCCAGTCTTGTGTTTTGTCTCCATGATGCAAACAATATTTTGAATAATACAGTGATAGAGTTTGATTATGCAGTTTATTTGCAGTTCTGGTGATTGAATAGTTTTGCTGGTTATAACGTTTTGCAATTACCTGGGTTATACTCCCCAAGACATTAAATTAATCCTCAACTTATTATAATAAACACAATACATCAGGTTTGGCCACATAAAATGTTTTGAGTGCAATAGTTGTCGACTGTACTTTTTCTGTTGGATTGGTAGTAAGCTATCCACGAAAGGGTTGGGTACTAAAATGTTAATGATGACTGCAACTTCCTCTTTCGAACTAGAACACTACCATACTCAAGCCTCCAGGTATCGTTACTTTTTCTGTAAAGTTTCTGTTATGCATTTGAGCTTGACAAGGTAAGAAATCTGTTCCTGTGTTTTATACGTTACTTTTTCTGTAAAGTTTCTGTTATGCATTTGAGCTTGACAAGGTAGGAAATCTGTTCCTGTGTTTTATACAATGTTGCAAACATCAGCCTCAGGATAAAATCGGCAAGGATTTTGAAAACCAAAAAATATTAAAAATCAGAAAAATATCGGTAAAAATTGGCAAACGTCGCCTAGGCCAAAAAATCACAATTTTGTGATAAAATCGAGATGTTACCGGAATTTTTGCAACACTGGTTTTAGAAGCTAAAACGTAATGCTGAATAAAAATGAGCCATGTTTATCTGGGTTCGGTACAAGATGCATAAAGATCAATGACATGGAGAGAGCAAAACGGGGTTTGATTTATTAAATTCTAGATAGGCATGGTCCATATTGTAGTGTTGAATTTCTCACTATCTCTGCTATGACCTCCTATCCTAGTTTCTTTTTAATCCCAGATCTGTCAAAAAGTGAGAGGAATCAAATCTTTCGACCCTTATTTTTTTATCATTTAAGTTAGATTTAAATTGGTTGTAGTATTACTTAATTCAGTGGAATTCATTCAGAACTCACAACCTATGGAGATATAAAAAATTAATGAATATTGGTTTTTAATTCTGTATTTGCACTGCAACAATAATTCTATGTATATATCATATCTATACTATTTCTATTTATGTATAAATCTGGTATTTCTCTTTTATATAGAGGATGGTACCTATCCTAAAGTGGGCTATAGACTATTGTATGGAACAGAGGCAGTCTGTCCCAGAATTGAACTTGATTCAAAGACCTAGTGCTTGCTTTCAACCATTCAAGCTAGCTTACTACGCTAAAATCTACATAGACTATTGTATGGAACAGAGGCAGTCAGTCCCAGAACTTGAATTTGATTCCAAGACCTAGTGCTTGCTTTCAACCACTCAAGCTAGCTTACTAGGCTAAATCTACATAGACTATTGTATGGAACAGAGGCAGTCAGTCCCAGAACTTGAACTGGATTCCAAGAACTAGTGCGTGCTTTCAACCACTCAAGCTAGCTTACTAGGCTAAATCTCTTTCTTTAATATATATAGAGATATATTTATTTTTGTTTATAAATAACTTTGGCTAGTATCACTATTATCATTTTTCGCTATACTTTTTTATGAAATTGACCAATGATGGACCTAAGCATTACCCATCCACGTGACCACACCTCTACCATATTACATAACATTGTAGAAGCACCTTTCAGCGCAACTTATCAAATGTGAGAGCTCAATATACACAGGGTTATGCTTGAGCCCTGAGCCTAACAGGCTTAAATTCAATATGATATTGAACTAAGGTCCATTGACGGTCTAGATATTCCCAACATGGCCTGTGAAGACTTTGCAATATATTCTTCAGAATTAGAAAACCCCAGATAATACCTTGTAAACTATGATCTTTAATTAGGTGGTGTGACATGTCAATCTGGCTGGACGTCAAAAGAAAATTTCTGAGTCAGATAAGGGATTCTACAGGAAAGCATGAGTGTGCTGCCAGTGAAAAATTGGTTGACTTAATATGTTAGACATTCAATTTATAAAATTATATAGATATGTTTTCACTTTGGTCGATCAGTACTCTTAAAGTGCAAATGTTGTACACTGCAAATCAATCACACGGTAGTCAAATTTTAATAATTAGGGGTTGATAATAACTTACATACGGCTGGAATTTGTTGATGAAGGTGACAGATGATGCTACACTCAGACGTTTCCTACGTGCACGAGATTTAAATGTGGAAAAAGCTTCTCAGCTTTTCCTGAAATATCTAAAATGGAGGCAGGCGCTTGTACCCCTTGGTTATATTCCAGAGTCAGAGGTCTCCAACGAACTCAGGAAGAAAAAGGTTTATATTCAAGGGTTCGACAAACAAAGGCGCCCTATTGAAGTGATTCTAGCTGCAAGGCATTATGCCTCTGACAGGGATCTAGAGGAGTTCAAACGTAGGTGGTATGGCCAAACAGTTGCATTCCCTCTAAATGAATTCTTTGAGTCGATCATAGATTTTTCTGAATGCTTTGGACTTGTTGACGCTTTAGGAGACATTAACTTGTTATTTAATAGTTCGCAAACTTATTGAATTTTTCTGCAGGACTCATTGTCTATGGTTTTGACAAATTATGTGCCAGGTAATCCCTGAAAGAGACAAAAAATTGTAATTACATTAGCGAGTTTTGTATTATTCTAGGGATTGTCCATAGTCTAAATATTCTTGCACTATTGTCTCTGATATCATACCACCAAGGAAAAACTCAGAAGATGATTGCACATGGAATAATGGTTATTCAATCTTTGCAGCATGCCAACAGGACTGGAGACATTTGTCGTCATAGCAGATTTCGAGGGTTGGGGCTATAGTAATATGGATACCCGTGCCTACCTTGCGGCACTTGAAATTTTGCAGGTGAGGTTTATTTGCAAAAGGTGAAAGACAGGTCCCTGATTAGTCTTTACGTTAATTCTTTTCAAATTTCAACCAATTTAAGAGCATTCGCACATCAACATTCACCACTGATTTCATTCTTTCTAGTGTGTTAGAGTCAACTCTGTTTAATGTTTGGCTATGCCTGGAGAAGCATAATGAGATTGGTGCTCTCAGAAGCTGTAAAGTGTTACAATCCTTTACTTCCCTGTTTCCTTCATTAAAATCCAATTCACATTAGATTTAAACCGGATAGTTCTCCATAGCAGATCTAGTAAAACTGGCCTTTCACTGTCTGCTTATATTACGGCTCTCTTCATCATCATGCATGGTAAAGACATAAAGACATAATTTCAATACGTTTTCTGGGATTTACAGAAGCATAGAATGAAATGATAAACAATAGTACAATTTCTAGTTGTCTCCTGTCAATCATTCCTGAAATGTTAGCTTAACCATTTGACCAAGACTAAGCTTTTTTGGTTGTGTACAAGGCATAATCCTACTGCAAGAAAGACTGCTATTTATGCTATCTTCTATTCTGTGATTCGAAGTGTAAAGTAAATTTATGTATTCGCCAGCAACAAGAGCACTACTATCTTAATTTTATGTCAAAGTATGATGCATCGATGAGGACATATGTTATGTTGTGACAGAATATTGTATTATAGTTAGTCTCATGTCTATTTAGGCGTCATTCCAGGGTACATTAGTTAGATTTGTTATTTAAATTGATATTTCCAAGGGTCTAAACTAGGTGCAATATATTTGAGGTTGTACAATTATTTAAAATGTTGTTGTATAAACTTTTGTTCAACTGAACAGGAGGCAGAGTTATCGCTTTGATTTATGGCACTGTCATTATCATGTTCTGCGCCTTTGCATTTCTTATGTGGCTTTCCATATTACTGGTATTGAATAATTGAGGTCTGGGATCAAAGGTTCTTTTTTCTCAAAATTTTTCCTCTTGGAAGGGAAGACTGCCTAACAGATATATACTGATTTTTTTTTTCTTTAGTTCGTTCACAAACAAGTTTGCCCTTTTCAGTTAATGCAGATGCAATCTTGGGATAACTCCACTGGACTAAGTCTTATTACCCTCTCCATAAGAACCATGTACATGCAGTGATGAATTTGTAGCCAAAGCTCAAGGATACTTGTATTAGCAATAGAGATAATGAAGTGAAAAACTTCTGATAAGCAGAAGAAGATATATA
>APFE031183760.1:56970-142552 GCA_000404065.3 Pinus taeda
ATAGGAAAAAGTCCTACCATATGCAGAATTGGACATGGTACATCCGACAAGCAGCCGACAGATTTGCCTAAAAGCAGGCAAATGCTCAGTATGCACTATATTGAACACATCTGATGCCATTGGGCATCTTTTTGTATCATATTTCTAACCTTATCTCGTGTCATTTTTGTTTAAGTAGTTTTATTTCATGAATAAACTGTCATTTATACTCTTAGAATAAATTTCCATTTCTTCGCTTCTGTACTTTATTTCATTTGATGATATTTTGAATGGATACTGCTGATATATGTCTTTTGTCGGTGGATGCAGATTCCAAGTTCTTGCACACTATCACTTTGTATATAGCATGCATCCCCATATGGAGCCAAATGTTGACTACTGGAGTAGCACCTGACGATTATTTGACGACTCCATGCCCAAGGATGATCCGGAGGACACTTGTACCATCAGATGTCATCAGTCAACAGAGTTTTTTAACTCTCCTTCTATCTTCTCATCATCTTTCTTCTGTGTACCCAAATTCCACACCGTACGGGGAATTGTAATAAGTGATGCTAGTATGATGTTTCTTGAATTTGTAACAGGCCTAGGATGTGGGACTCGATCAGCAAACGAGTACACCTTGGAGTGTTTTTTTTATCCGGTTAATTATCCCTTCTTTTCCCTTCTTTTTCAGAGGCGGATAATTCTCTGGATTTTTTCACTCGTGCACACCCAAAGCCGAGGTGACAGTTTGAAGATTGAGCCCCTGACACATCTTAGTGTCTAGGGTCGATGTATATTACCATACTAGATCACACAAAAAGTTTCGTGGAATTTGGCTAGGTCTAAGTAGGATTTTTTAATAGTTAAAGATTTCCCGCAAAACGAGATTTTTTAATTATTTTTTATGTAAAGGCATAAATAAGTGGCCTTAGGAAATGTCTGGGGCGTATGACCACTCGAAATTCATCCTCAGAGGCCCAACATTCTCCTAGAGCCTACTTTGGGGGTCAAAAAGTGACTCAGAGTCCCTCAAAAAAGGCAATTTTTCAAGTGACAGTGGCAAAAATGAAGAAAAAATTCAAAAAAATGAATAATTGGAAAAATTTAAAAAATTTTCCAAAGTCAAAATAAGTCAAATTTTGACATGGAAGTCAAGCAGATGATCAAGGTGACGTGGCAAAGCAATGTGGGGCCCACCACATGAAGTTTCAACTCAGCTCAAGTCAAAGTCAAAGAAAGTCAACTCAAGTCAAAGTCAAAGGACAGTCAACGTTGAGTTCATAAGGCAAATCGATTTTTTTTTTTAAGTTTTAAATTTGATATGATTCAAAGGGTGATAAAACTAAAATGTGTTTGGAATTTAATAGTGGGAAATGGACCCACCTCAGCCCACTCAGCAATTAGAAGAAATCCGTACGCTGTCCGTACGGCAGTCAAACAACAGCCCAATCAACGACATATCACTCAGCTTACTCAGCAGATTCGGTCAGCATATCTAAGTGGCAGTCAACATATATACGTTGGCAATTAAGACAGATCAGTTTACAAGTTAATGTGGGCCAAGTCAAAAGAGCAGTTACGTGGAAGTTACGCTGGCCCACTCAGCAATTAACGCAGGTCAGCAACAACCATATACGCAGCCCAGATTTTGTGCAGCATTCTACGTGGGCATACACAGTGAGAAAGCAACAGTTTAACGCAGCAAAAAGTCAACTTTTTAAATACACGTGGGTAGTCCTCAGCAATTAAAAATTTAAAACAGCAGTCAAAGGTAATACGCTGATTTAGACAGCAGTTTACAGGCAGTTAGATGAGCAGTTGGATGAGCATTTAGGCAGCATTTAACTTAGCAAACTAAATCAACAGTTGTACGGATTTGTTACCAGCAGTCTACAGCCAGTTAACTCAGCAAACAAACAGCAGTTCAAGAGGCAGCTACAGGCAGTTAGATCAGCATAATACATGGAAATTAAAACAGCAGTTGCATGGGCAGCCAGCAAACACATGGCAGCCACTTGGAAATTCATTCTTCATTGGGATCTTCACCTGATTGCCATTTGTCATTGGAATTTGCCTTGGGATCTCCTCCCATTTGCCTATTTATATGAGCCTTGGGCTCTTATTGTAAAAATAGAGAACAAGCTATTGGGCTGGCGGAGACTCTGCCGGATTTTGTACTCAGCATTTACATTAATAAATAAAAGTCTTTGGTTGGGGTTACTAGCTTCTCTTGTGGTGCATGCTTTGGTACATGAGGTATACCTGTGTCGTTTGATATTCATTTGATTTCATTTGCTATCTAGTTGTTTTTCTTTATGCATTTGCCTGAAGGCACTATTGTCTAGGGAGGAGAGATTTGCAGCTATCTCAAATCTCCTCTGGGCTTGGTATATTTTGTACACTTGTTGCAGCTTGTCCATTCTCGGCTGAATGACAAGCTCAACTTGGTCTCTATATGCCAAGTCTCTTTTGCACTAACAATTCGTTTGCAAGTGTTTTCTGTGTTTTCAAGGGATAGGTTGCCAGCTCTGTTGGAGGGCGAGGACTTCTTCGGCAGGAATAGTCACCTCCAAGGATACCAAGGGTCCCACATGCTGTTCAAGCTAGCAAGCTCATTAGACACCAAAAAAGATTTACTCAAGAGGGAGTTTCTGGAGCCCTTAGCTTAGTTTCTATTTTGAAAAGTTAAAACAAATTTTCTCCTTTCATTTAAAGCATTTGTCTTCATCATGAAAAATATAAAAAATAAAAAATTATTTTTGTTGCCAGATTCAGTTGTTTTCATGTTATAGCTTTTACGCTAAGATCTGAAGTTTCAAATCGAGATACGAATATGATATCTAGCTGATGACAAATGATTGTTGTTCACGTTTCACGTTTTTATATCATTTAACAAGTAATCATCTTAATAATGATCTCTCAAGGCACTGGTCTGCTAATTAGTCTAATCATTTTAATGCTTATCCTGATCGTGTCTCGTGTCTCCCAACCAACTGGTCGACAGTTGGTCTTCATCATCTCTCAGGGTCTACCCCCCTTAGCCGCGGGAGACAGGCTTAAACGGAGGGATCGGGGATCAGAGTGACAGCCCCCGGTCTGAGCGTTGCCGTGCCAATCCGCGCGACAACAGGCGGCATCTTCATAGGTAGGTCTTGAAATACTTTTTCATGCTTTCTAATTAGATCTTGTATCTCTGGTGACTCTTCACTGGTCATATTTGCAGATAACATTTCTAACTGGTGACATTGTACTACATAAGCGGGTGCTCCTTTACGAATCATCTTCATCATCTGAGATGATGATACAATTTGTTTCTCTGGTGCTTGGAATCCGTGTAATTTGTACTTCTGACCTCCCCATTTGAATTTTATAAATTGTACTTGATGGTTGGCGGCATAAGTACCTAAAGTTCGTAGCCATTGGATACCTAAGACTACATCTACTCCTCCTAATGGTACTGTGAAGAACGGAGACTCTAAATTAAAGTCTTGAATCTGCAATTTGACCTTATGGCATCTCCCCACCTTTTCAATCTTCTTACCGTTAGCTACCATCACTTTCATGTTTGGTAAGGGAAATGAAAAAATATTGAGTCTCTTTGCCACGTTTGCATCTAAAAAATTGTTTGTGCTACTAGAGTCGATGAGAACCACTAGTTGTTCTTCTTTATGTGTCCTTTTAACTTTAAGGTCTGAGGTTGTTATATACCTGTCATAGCTGATAATTACACTTGTGGAATACTCCCATCATCTAATTCTGGTGAGAATTCTGGGCCGTCTTCTGTTTCTTCTATGTCAGAATCTTCACTGTTTGAATCTTTGGTTGCTTCACGATTATATAGGTTCTTTGGTTCTTTTCTTTTAGCACATCTATGTTTGGGGTCCCACTTCTCACCACAGTGTTTGCATTTACCCTCTTTTATCCTTTGCATTTCCACATTAGATTTTTCATTTTCACGATGATGTGGTGGAACATCTCTTGTATTATTTGAGTCCACATACTGGGGTATTCTTCATCTTGAATATGTTTTTTCCTCTTTTGACCAAAATACTGGTTCGAATTTCTTTTCGGCTATTTTTGCTTTTCGTCTTGCTACTTCTATTGATGTAATTTCATGCATCTCAAGTCCTACTTGTAAATGGGTTTTGAGTCCCGTGATGTATGATTGAATTAGACAAGATTCTGATAACCCAAGTACTCGTGTTACTAAGGTTTCCCATTCTTGAGTGTATTCGTCCAAACTTACTTTTTGTCGTAATTTGATGAGCTTTGAAAAGAACTCTTCTTCCTTTACACCTTCTGTGTCAATATAGGTCAAACTGGTTAACCTCTTGAAATTTCGCTCCTGAAATTTCGGGCCTATAATAAGCTCTAAAATTCGGCCTTGCAACTAGATAAAAAATTCAGCCTTTCCTCATAGAAATTCTTCCACATGTGCGAGCTCTTCCTCTCCTCCTTCTTCGTCCTTTTCTCCATTAGTTTGGTGCAAGATATATGTATGATGATGATGATCGAGTGTCCTTCAAAGTGATCAAACTGTCCTCTAGATATATATCTATCTAGGAGGTCAAATAGGTGGCTCTTGGAGGCCCAAGATGACTTGTTCTCAAGGACAGCTAACTTGACAATCATTGGTGGACTTTGACTCAATAAATTCAAAATTCTTTTTCTTTACAAATGTCCAAATGGGACATGACTCAAGTATATTTTTTGAATCATAATAATTTTTATTTTTTTTAAAACTCTTTTGACTCTAAAAGCATGAATAACATGCTTTGAAAAAAAAGGTAATAACAATAATGAATATAATAAATATGTCAATGAAAAAAATTACATTTTATTACATTATGAAAACCGAAACTAGTTACATTTTCAACTCTTCCTCTTAATTAGGGAGGTATTCATAATTATTGAAATATGTAACTAAGTTCGGTCTTCATAAATATGAAACGTACTCTTGATTCTTATATATTGTAAAAAAAAAGAAAAAAAATATTATTGTTATTTTTTGTAGCATGCGTTTCATGCTCAAGGATTATTTTATTTATAGGTCAAGCACCCATTGAGTGCTTCTAGGGTTTATCATAGAGTCATTGTCATATGAAGAAGAGCCCATTGGGCATCTTGTAATATGTCAAAAGTTTTTTTTTTGTGTCTAAAGTGTAAAAATACCCCCCGAAGACCAAGTCGGCCTGGAAACTAAGAACTTGGCCTCATTAGGGCATGTCGTCCTCCTTGGAAGCCTATATATAGGAGATAATTCAACCTCCTATGGACACACTCATACACTCATCATTCAAGCGAAGAAGAAGAAGAAGAAAGGTGGGCAAAGGAAGGAGGAAGAAGAAAGACAAGTTTTTGGGTTGTTTTTCTCTCTATCTCTCTCACACGTGCGAAGACAAGGCTAGGGTTTTGCAACTACAAGGTCGAAGTTTTCAAGTTGCAGAAAGAAGGTCAAAATTGGTGGAAGAAAGGTCTATTAGGTCACCTACTAGCCCTAGAAGAAGGAGCAACCCAAGCGAAGGAGAAAGGAAGCCTTGGAAGCCCTAATATCCCTCACACATGTGGAAGCAACAATTGTTGTAGGGGCTGAAAATTTCAGACCTGTAGTGGAGGCCGAAATTTTGTAGCTAGGGGTTGAAGTTGTGTAGTTGTAAGAGATTTGATTGGGTTTGACTTGGATAGAAGAAGCACATCATCAAGAAGGTTTGACTTGGTCTTGGAAGGGCCTTGGTCTTGGTCTAGAGGTCTTGGAATTTGTCATTTGAAGAATCTATAAGAAGAGAAGATATTTGTGGGTTTTCCTCTCGAGAGGAGAGGTTTTGGCCTTGGCTTGCAGCCTACACCCTGTGTTCTTGTGTACTATTGATGTTCATGTTTTGGTAGTTGTTTGATGATAAGAACAACATAATATTAAAAGAAAAAGATAACATTCAAGAAAAGTAAAAGTACATCACAAGCAGTTATCAAGTCTAAGATAAATCACCATAATTGTAGCCCTATTGATTTCTCAGCATGTTATTAGAGCTAAGGTGGACTAAGGGCATGATGAAGATCGCTGCATCCTTGAAGAAGTCATTAAAGTTCTCATTGAAGCAGTTCTCTATGATAGAAAGTCACCTCAAGCAAGGCATCAAAGCATTCAAGGATCTCCTATCATCTATCAAGAACTATATGACCAAGACTTCCTCCTCAAAAGATAGAGGACTATTCTCAACACTTATAGGTACGTTTGAAGACGAAAATATATGGGTAATTGACAGTGGAGCATCTAGACATATGACAGGTGAACATAAACAACTAAAGACCCTACCAAGAAGGAAGACCCTCTTATTCAGTCAAACTTGGAGACAAAAATGTAAAGAAACCATTTGGAAGCAGTGCTTCAAGATCTAAAGAAATCATGGATCCTTCACTCTGATGTTTGTGGTCCTATGTCTACAAAGCCTCTTGGAGGTCATCCATACTATGTAACTTTCATTGATGACCACTCAAGGAAGACTTGGAATTATTTACTTAAGTCCAAGGATGAAGTATTTGAAAATTTTCAAGAATTCAAAGCAAAAGTAAAGAATCTTACAGAAAGAAGGATAAAGGTACTAAGATTTGATAATGGAGGAGAATATACATCAAGGAACTCGTAGCTTTCGGTAAGGAGGATGGAATTAAGAGGGAGTCGACACTTCCATATAATCTAGAGCAAAACAGAGTGGCGGAACGAAAGAATCATACAATTGAAGAAAGTATTAGAGCTATGTTACATGATCAAGACTTACCTCAATTTTTGTGGGGTGAAGCATCTAAAACAACTGTCTACATTCAAAATCGAATTCCTCATAGATCACTTGACAACATGAATCTCGAGGAAGCATTCACTAGAAAGGAACCATGTGTAGACCATCTTCGAATATTTGGTTTCCCTGTTAACATTCACATTCCAAAAGATAAGAGACAAAAACTAGATCCTACAAGCATGAAAGATATATTTGTTGGCTATAGTAACTCTTCAAAGGCATATAGGATCTACATAAAAGAAGGGCACCGAATTGAATTAAGCTGAGATGTGATCTTTGATGAAATCATTGCATATAAGAAGTCTAAAGATCTCCCGATTGATTTTGATGATGAAGAACTACCTATATTTGAAGAATGTCCAAGGGAAGAAGAAGATTCCATTCATGAAGAAGAAGGTCCCAATTAACCTATGTAGCAAGTCATCATTCCTGAAAATAGGAAGAGACCTAATTGGTTGAAGTCTACTCTTCAAGATGCAAAAGGACATGCTACAACTAAGCTACATTTAGGAAATAAAGAAGCCTAAAAGGTATTAAGAGTATGCAACCTATATGATAAATTTGATTGAAGCAAAACCATCCACCTTTGAAGAAGTTGTCAATCATCAAAAATGGAAAGATGCTATGAATGAAGAATATCAATCTATAGGGAAAAATGGAGTTTGGAAAATCGTTCCAAGGCTAAAAGGCAAATTTGTGGTAACTTCTAAGTGGCACTACAAGATTAAACATGCAACAAATGGAAGTATTGACAAATATAAAGCAAGGCTTGTGGCTAGGGGTTTCTCTCAACAAGAAGGCATCGATTATGAAGATACATTTGCACCTACAACTAGATACACAATTATAAGATCATTGGTCTCTTTGGAAACATTTATGGAATGGAACATCCATCAAATGGATGTCAAAATAGCATTCCTGAATGGTACTGTTAACCACCATTCGTGGGTGGTATCCATAGGAGATTTTTTTTTCCCTAGATGGTCCTCAGCCAGCAGCCCCTCGTAGCCACCAGATAGCTCGATGTGCCACTTTCTCCGCCACTTGAGCCAGCCATGTGGTCCCTCGCCCATCAGTTATGATCGTATGTTTGAAGGTGGGCCTCCCAACTCTGAAGGTATGAATTTCATTGGTATATTTGAGTAATTTTGTTTACTTATCATGGACACTTTTGGGCATGGATTGGTGGGGGGATTTGGTGGAAAGAGTGTGCTAGGTTTGTACTCTTGTCTCCTCTACCTGATTTGGTGGTTAGTTTTAGTTTTTGTAGCATTAGATGTGTTTTAGCCACGAAATTTTGTGGAGAGGCTAGAAGACACGAGATCTCCAAAACCTAGAAATCATTTCTAGAAATTCCACCGAGAAGTATCCCAATTAGATTATTAACCGATTTTTAAATATTTCCTAAGTCTAAATTTAGGGAATATGGTTAATTAGTCAATATTAATTAAGTCAAGGCATGAATCATCTAGAAACTCACACGGATCGACTCCAAGATGATCCTAGCCATCGATTATGTTTTCATTTTGGCCATTGGTGCTCCAACAATGGATTATAAAAGAAAGTCGATGTGGTTCTGGAGATCATCCAATGCAGATACTCAGTTGCCCAGGCAGTTCGATTTTCTCAGTAACAACAGCTCGGCAGAGAAGATAGAGCCAGAGGGTGAGTAGCAGGTGGAAGAGGATAGAAATAGCTTTTCGGGAGGAAGTTTTTTCAGTTCTCGGAAGAGTCGAAGGAAGGAAGGCCGAAATCTTCAGAGGGCCAACGTAGGCACTGTACAGAGGGTGATGCAGGCATCACAACGTAGAAGCTGGGGAAGCTATTGCAAAGGCAGAAAATCACTGTGGGGTGAGAGAAAATTCTCACAATATTTTTGCCAGTATTTTCTTTAGATTAGATTTTCAGTTGGACATCTAAATTATTGTACTCAGAATTGCTGTTAAACATTAATAATAAAACCCTCATTTTCTGCACCGGTTTTCCCAAGCTGGGTTTTTTCCGGGGACAATTGTCCAAAAATAATTGTGTCAAATTTATTGTGCGTTAGAATTTCTCAGTTTCCAGTATTTTATTTTCTGCAATATTTTTATGGTAAAAATGGAAGCAATGATTTTATTCGTTATTTGTAGTAGCAAATAAACTGCATAATTAAATTTTTTTGATTTAGAAGAATAATTTCCAGTCGCTGCAATAGATAAAATTTCACATGGTCTTCGAGCATAATTGATCAGCCAGGAAGCTCAGAAGCAGAGAAAGGAATATTGTTGTTCAGAGGGAGCAGCATATTGAAATTCCCCGAGAAACTGCACAGAGCCTAGAACAGGTAGTTTGGGTTGCTAGGGCAACAATTCGATTTTTCAGTGGAAAGGAGGCAAGAAAATTGAATTGCCCATATTAGTGATTCCAATAGTCGAAGGGAGCAGTTGTAGCTCAAATTTTCACTAAGCAGAATCCCAGTTGGATGCAGAAAGTTTTTGCTGCAGGCTGTAGAGCAAAATACGCATCGAGAGAAAAAGAGGAATAACACACAAAATTTGTTCAAATATATCCATGGACAGAAGTAACGTTCAAGAGACTTCAGATTTGTCTTCCAGATTGGAAGACGAATTTGCTTGCTTAGTAGGATCAACTTCATAGGGAGTTTGATATATAGATAGTGGAGCTTCAGCTCACATTACTGGGTTTAGAGAATATTTCTCTAGCTACAAAGAGGAGTAGATGGATTTCCAGGTCATTATGGGAAACTGAACGAAATGTACTCCAGTAGGGAGAGGTACCATAGATATTCAGGAGGAGTCAAGAGCAAGCACCGATGCTTCAAATGTATTGCATGTGCCAGGATTGGGTATGAACCTGATTTCAATATCCTAGTTATAGGATAAGGGGTATGATATTCACTTCGTGGGGAAGAAAGTGTATGTCAAACACCTGAGATGGAAAAAGGTAAGATAGATTGGAGTTTGAAGTAATAGATTGTACCGATAACAAATCGATTCTGCAATGGCATTGATGGGCAGTAACAGTAGTAGTGGGAAGGAGATGAATGAATTATGGCATAGGAGAATGGGACATCTACACCATGGAGCACTCATGATGCTTAAAGAAACTATAATAGGGGTCCTGAACTCGGAACTGAACACAATGATGTGTGCAGAGGGTGCATACTTGGGAAGTATGTTAAAGCAAC
Organism: Pinus taeda; assembly: GCA_000404065.3. Classification (NCBI taxonomy): domain Eukaryota; kingdom Viridiplantae; phylum Streptophyta; class Pinopsida; order Pinales; family Pinaceae; genus Pinus; species Pinus taeda. The sequence goes on from APFE031183760.1 coordinate 66,940, forward strand.
ATTTCCAAGAAGTGACAACAGATCTGATGGCATGTTAGGACTTATACACTTAGATATTTGTGGCCCGATGTCCACTAGAGCTCTCAGTGGTACTGAATATTTCGTCACCTTTATTGCTGATCCTTCCAAGAAAACCTGGATCTACTTCTTGAAGACCAAGGATGAGGTCTTCGATCGGTTAGAGAGTTTAAAGCTCTCGTGGAGAATGCGACAGGGAAGAAGATCAAGGTGCTTCTCTCAGATAATGGTGGAGAATATATTGATAAAGACTTCACAGATTTCTTTGCAAAGGAAGGCATCAAGAGAGAATGGACAACTCCATATAATTCACAGCCATATGGTGTAGCGGAGCAGAAAAACAGAACCATTGTTGGAGCTGCAAAGGCTATGTTATATGACCAGAATCTACCCAAATTTCTGTGGGCATAAGCATCTAACGTGACAATGTATATTCAGAATAGGACTCCTCATAGAGCGTTGGGTAAGAAAACCCCAGAAGGAGTCTTCACAGGGAAGAAGCCAGAAGTCAGCCACCTCTGAATTTTTGTAGCATTGCTTATTGTCACGTGCTAGATGATAAAAGGATCAAACTGGATCAGACTATGGAGAAGGGGTTTTTCGTTGGGTATAGTGAAAAATCAAATCCATTCAAAATCTACATTCCTAGCAGTAGGAAGATAGTAGTAAGGCGAGATGTGAAGTTCATGGAGGACCGAGATTTCAGGAGGTCTCGTGAGATGCCTACAAGTGATCAGAATGAGTCAACAAAAGCTCCTTTAGTCCAGTAGCAGGGGCAACCGGTAAGACAAGCAGGGGGGACAGTCACAAGGGTAAAGTATTGTGACCAGTACTAGTATTTCCTCAGGTGCAGGAAATCTGAGGAGTTCTGAGCAGATGGAGCAGCAGAGACAGGATGAAGAGGAGCTGGCAGAACCTCCCACAACTAGTGGTCGAGCCAGCAGAGAGGTTCGTCAAACATTAAGAGATGCAGAGGAGTTTATTGGAACTCCTAGGATGAGCAAGAGACAACGCAGACAACCTGACAGGTACCAAGCATTGGTAGCTCAGGTTGCAAAACCTTCCAGCTTTCAGGAGGCCGCACAACATTAGGTGTGGATTGATGCCATGGTAGAATAGTACAACTCTATCCTGACCAATGATGTTTGGGAGGTAGTGCCCAGGTCAGATGACATCAGTTGTAGGTTCGAGGTGGATCTATAAGATCAAATATGCGACAGACGGTAGTGTGGAAAAGTAGAAGGCTAGGTTTGTGGGAAAGGGGTATGCACAAAAGGAAGGGATAGATTATGAGGAAACCTTCGCCCCAGTTATCAGATACACTTCTATCTAGTCAGTTATATCTCTAACAGCTCATATGGGATGGAAGATTCACCAGAAGGACATCAAGACAACCTTCTTGAATAGAGTGATAGAGGAAGAAGTGTAAATAGAACAGCCAGAGGGCTTTGAGACTTAGGAGAGGTGCACGCATGTGTGCAAATCGAAGAAGGCTCTATACAGGCTCAAGCAGGCTCCTAGGGCATGGTATGGTAGAATTAACACCTACTTGCAGAAGATGGGATTCGTCAAGAGTGATGTAGATCCCAAACTTTACTATTTACTGGTAGAAGATGAGCCCCTCATTCTAGTTTTGTATGTGGATGATCTATTCTTAACAAGATCATCAGGGCTCATAGAGGATTGCAAGAGGAACCTGGCAACAAAATTTCACATGAAGGATTGGGGGTTGATGCACTATTTCCTAGGATTGGAGGTGTGGTAGAAGGATGGGGAGATCTTCCTTGGGTAGGGAAGATACGCTATAGATATTCTGAAGAGGTTTAGAATGTTGGATTGCAGACCCATGTCTACACCCATGATTACCAACTGGAAGAAGATAGATGCATCAGATGACAAGGATGTCAACCCCACCTTGTATAGACAACTCATTGGGTCTCTCATCTATCTGGTCAATGCTAGGGTAGATATTTGCTTTGCAGTCAATACCCTTAGTCAGTTCATGGTGGAACCGAAAAGCATAGATTGGGCAACAATGAGGCATATTCTAAGGTACATTCGTGGCATAGTCGAGTATGGGTTAAAATATACTCAACAGGATGACGTCAGACTTTGTGGGTATAGAGATGCAGATTGGGCAGGCAGTTTAGTGGAGAGAAAAAGTACCTTCGGGTACTACTTCAGTGTTGGATCAGGGATGGTATCTTGGTGTAGTAGGAAGAAGAAGTTAGTAGCACTGAGCTCTGCAGAAGCAAATTATATGGCATCCAACACAACTACATGTGAAGCTATATGGCTTTGGAAGCTGCTTGTAAGCTTGTTTAGGCAGAGGATGGAGGCGACTAGTGCCTATTGTGATAATCAAAGTTGTATAAAGCTCTCTGAGAATCCAATGTTTCATGACAGATTGAAGCACATCGATATTCAGTGTCACTTCATCAGAGATTGTGTAGAATGAGGAGCAGCCCAACTACAGTATGTTCCCAGAAAAGAGCAGGTTGTAGATATACTCACGAAAGCTCTAGGGAGAGCTAAGTTCATCTATTTTAGAGAATAGATGGGTATGGTGGAGAACCTGTTTTAGTAGTAGGGACATGCTATATTGGATGTTGCAGATGTTGCAGTTGCAATAACAACAGATGAGAGGGGGTTGCAGTGCAGATGCAATGTTGGCAGCAATATGCTAGGGTCAGCAACGACATAGATGCAACATATATCATAGTTGCACAGTAGTGGTGGGTAGCAACACCAAACATTAGCAACGTAACAAGAGATGATGCAAAGACAGAGTGTTGCTACAGGAAGCAACAACGCTAGAACACATTCCTCGCTAAGAGGGAGTGTTAGTTTTTGTAGCATCGGAGGTGTTTTAGCCACACAATTTTGTGGAGAGGCTAGAATACATGAGATCTCGAAAACCCATAAATCATTTCTAGAAATTCTGCCTAGAAGTGTCTCAATTAGATTATTAACTGATTTTTAAATATTTCCTAAGTCTAAATTTAGGGAATATGGTTAATTAATCAGTATTAATTAAGTCAAGGCGTGAATCATCTAAAAACTCACTTCGATTGACTCCAAGATAATCCTTGCCTTCGATTATGTTTTAATCTTGGCCATTGGTGCTCCAACAATGGATTATAAAAGAAAGTTGATGTGGTGATGGAGATAATCCATTGTAGATACTCAGTTGCCCAGGTAGTTCGATTTTCTCAGTAGTAGCAGCTCAACAAAGAAGATAGAGCTAGAGGGTGACTAGCAAGTGGAAGAGGAGAACAATAACTTTCCAGGAGGAAGCTTTTCAGTTCCCAGAACAGTCGAAGGAAGGAAGGTCGAAATCTTCAAAGGGCCAGCGTAGGCACTATGCAAAGGGTGACGCAGGCATCACAGTGCAAAAGCTGGGGAGCTATTTTGGAGGCAAAAAGTAACTGTGGGGTGAGAGAAAATTCTCACAATATTTTTGCCAGTATTTTCTTTAGATTAGATTGCCAACTAGGCATCTAAATTATTGTACTCAAAATTGTTGTTGAACATTAATAATAAAACCCTCATCTATTGCATCAAGTTTCCCAAGTTGGGTTCTTTTGGGGACAATTGTCCAAAAATAATTGTGTCAAATTTATTATGTGTGCTAGAATATCTCACTTTCCAGTATTTTTTTTTCCGTAGTATTTTTATGGTGAAAATTGCAGCAGTGTTTTTATTCGTTATTTGCCGTAGCAAATAAACTTCATAATTAATTTTTTGAGTTAGAAGAATAATTTCCAGTAGCTGCAAAAGATAAAAGATAAGATGGGATCTCCTTTACTAGCTATTAGCTTTAATAATAATGTTCTTTTGTGATTACCTTTGGATTAGATCAGTGCCTAGCCTATTGAGAGAATGGAGTCTAATGGCAATAATGTTTAGAGATGCTTAATTCCAATCAAGGAGTTCCCCAACAGCTAACTGTGAACTAACTAGCTGTTGGGGAACTCCTTGATTGGAATTAAGCATCTCTAAACATTATTTCCATTAGACTCCATTCTCTCAATAGGCTAGGCACTGATCTAATCCAAAGGTAATCACAAAAGAACATTATTATTCACCTTTTCTTCTCTTTCTAGGCCTAACCTAGTAGGTCACCTAGGGCATCAAGAAAAATCTTTTGTTGCCATCCAAACACCTTGAAAATTGGTCCACCACTATGCTAGGGGTCTTCTCAAGGGGTCCTCCAAGTTTGAGCACATTTCGACGATGGAATCCTGAGATATCGCAGGCCCTAGCTTGAGGATCATTTCTTTCTCTAGGTTGATTTGGGTTAGTTTCCTCATTTGGATCATTGCATTCAAAATTCAAAAGAATAATTAGTCCTTTGATCCTATTCCCCTCCCTAATCAGGTCAAGTCCTTGTTTTGTTGATCAACTCCACACCCTTGACCAACTTTGGGTCCACTTGATTCTTTGTGGTCCTCCAACCTCGTAACTCAAATTCTATAAGGATCACACAAAAGTCGCTCCTTAAGGATTCTTAAGTCTAGGACACCTCTTGTTAAGGGACATTCTCCAAACCTAGGCTAAAGTATCCTCTTAGCCCTTCTTAGAGAGCCCATCACCTTGCTTCTTAAGCAAGTAAACCATTTAATTGGGTCTCTCTTGTGAATAGGCTCTAGGAATCACTCTCCACCCATTCATTGATCTATTCATCCTTGTTATTTCTCTTATATAGGGTCTCCTCCCATCGGTGAAAGTCAGTAAAGAGCAAGGAGCTATAGTTGAGGTGACAGTGGGTTATTGCTCCATTGTCGCCACTTGACCTAGTAGTAGCTCCATAGGATCCCCTCCTAGGATCCCTGCTGGTATGAGCGGTAACATTTTGGTGCCATTGCCAGGGACACGAGACATGTGTCTTGTTCCCTTTACGACATCATTGATATATCATTCTTGGCGACTCCATTGGAAGAACGAAGTCCTAGTTCTTCATTGAACTTTAAGGTCGATGCTTGTAGGGTGGAGCAAGCATTTTTCTAGGCATCTTTAAATTCACCTTGGTGACTCCTACATCATTTACATGTATATCTCAATAGGATGTCTTTGTTTGATGATTTCCCCGCTTTGGACATCACTAGCATCCCTGGTCACCCTAATTATGTCACATGAAGGATGGTACGTGGGTTGCCCATGTTTGATGGTGATCCACTCTCCACAATTGATCACATAGAAAGATTTAGTGCACATAATTCAAAGGAGAAAGTGGTCCACCAGGATGTCCTTATGTTGTTGTTCATGAGATCTCTCTATGGTAATAACTCATGGTTGCATGATCACGAACCTCAGAGCATCTCATCTATTGAAGAGTTCGTTGAAGGCTTTCTTAGACATTTTCAAGTATGCCCCACATTAAAAATTAAAGAGGAAGCCTTCATTGAACATCATCATGACCTTGGGAATTTAGATGATGGGCAAGAAAGAGGGTCCTTCCGGGGTCCACATGATGAAAAAAGGCATGATGATAATTCTTACAGCACATGTGATAGGGAAGGTGAGTCTACAAAGAGTGAAGTTAAGATTAGCCCTACCTTTTCCAAGGATACTATCTCTGATGATCCACCCTTTGAAGACCTTGGAGATGTTGTTTTTCCATGATCTTGAGTCTAGGATAGAATCTTAGAATCTCTGACGCTACCAAACCAGGAATCACAATCATACTACTTTACACAATGGAATATAAACAATAGTAAATCTACTAGTGCACAAAATATAGACAACTTTTTACAATTTTCAACCCAACATCGTTATATTAATCGACATATAATACAACAATCTAGGGCTCCCGTACCAGGGATAATGGCCATCATACATACACTAGTACAAGATACAAAGTTGGGGCTTGGTGTTAGTCCATCGACAATCAATCTACCCTCAACAAGATACTCTGACCATCTGGATAATGAAGTCGACTCTCTAAGCTCCCCTCGATCATACCCTATACCTGCCAGGTCCTTCAACTCCCGATCTGCAGCTCCTGCCTATATCAATGCTCCAAATCCATCTTGCCACTGAACCTCGACTATCAATCTGCGCTTTAGTTGTGCCTTAGTCCATCAAGGCATCAACACATCGAGACTCTTGTCGAGTTGTTCACATCTCCACTTGTGAACAACTCTCAATATACCCACTATTGCTCCTCAGCTACTCAAGGAATTTAGCCCACTATGGTCTTCTTGTGCTGCTCTAATGAAGATCAACATAGGGCACGAAGGGTTGCCACCTACCACTGTAAGATGTCCATCTCCCATAATGAACACAGGCTAGGAGGACTACCCATCATCTTCTGTAGAAGTCCTTCTCCACACACAAGTCTAGGGATGCTCAAACTACTCTTGTTTGATCTGACCCATGAGCTCAACAACTGCCACTCTAGTAACCACCCAAATCCATGAAGATGGTGCACATCGAGCTCCAACTTGGGCACTATCACGCTGTCCTTTAGTAGACCATAAATGCCCAATTACTATCCACACTTGGTCCACTCTCACGCTGCCCTCCAACAGTCCACGAGTGACCAAGTCTGTTGTAGCACATGCTCCTAGTTAGGGCATCCAACACCTAGGAAACCCTTCCACATGGCTGCTAATAGACTTCCAAACTGTCCTCTCCTAAGACACCATCCACCAACATCAATTCAACCTTAACACATCAATGTAGTATATACCTAGCCTTGCTTAGCTTCTGCGCCAGCCTGGTGCAGTCTGCTACATGCTTATCCCTCACTCGCGCTCCCTGCACTCGCATGTTCCTTCACTCACCTGTTCCTACACTTGTGCTTTCCTGCACTCGCGTACCTGCACTCATGCGTTTCTACACTCGCGCTCCTGCGCTTGCATTCCTACACTTGCGCGTTCCTACACTTGCGTGTTCTTGCACTCGCATGTTCTTGCACTCGTGTTTGTGCATTTCCGCTACCCGCACTCGAGTTGCCTTCACTCGTGCTGCCTTTCTTGATGTGTAGACTATGAGGATACTTCTTGGATGTGTTAAATGACTCTCCTCCACCTTATATTTATACACAATACAAGGGATCCATCCAATCATATATGTGGGCTTGATAACTTGTCACAAGGTCTCTAAATGCTTAGTTGACCTCGAACAAACCCACATGTTAACTTCATAAATTTATATCTCAAGTTCTAGACCTCAGATTGAGTGATTTTTGATGCTCCCGGTTGCTCACGGGATCCTCTATCACATCAAATCATCACATGTCCAAAACCCCTCATGGATTCACACCCACAAGCTCTGGTGCAAAGCCCACATGGTTGGGTTCCACGCCCATAAGCCACACTTGTGTGCCAAATCCTCCACAACCCACAAGCCTAGGATTTGGAGTACCTCCCAAGCTACAAATCTCAATAGTCCCTCTTAGCGAGGGAGGTACTTCCAACACTAGGAAATCTACATCAATATTGACGACACTTACCCATTTGGCGTCCACCACTGCAACATACTCTGTAGAATGAACCCTGCAATCTTGATAGCGCCTCTGCCTCATCACATATAAACCTGAAGATCCCAAACCTCCATAGGGTTTCTCCCTCTGAGGCTAGACTCCTTCTCAGCCTAAATGATCTCCACTGAATCAGTCTTGCAAGAACTCATCCTCCTGGATCAAATACCTTGTGCAAATCTCTCCAATCTCGGGTATGCAACATCACGATCCGATGAAGACTCTAGCCTGTCAACCTATAGTCCATCACATGAAACCATCTCAATCAACCTGTCTCATCCATGCCAAGGAAATCCTTGAGCTGTCCCAACGGTCCATGGCAAGTCAAAGGAAGTCCACGATTAGAAACTTGCCCTACAACAAACTGTTGTTCACTAGGCTCACCACCAATCCACTAGAACTCCCAGCAAATCTCGTTGCCAAGCCAGTCAAGACCACATCTCCATGTCTTTAGTTGAACACTCTGCTCCATGATCTAGACACCTACAACTCCCTCTGAGTTGCTTTGTTGTGCATACTCTGATTCACTGTCCCTCAAAGTAGCTCAGATATGCTCTGAAACCATGTTTTTCCACGATCTTGGGTCTAGGATAGAATCTTAGAATCTCTAATGCTACAAAACCAAGAATCACATCGATTCTACTTTGCACAACGGCATATAAACAATAGTAAATCTACTAGTGCACAAAATATAAACAAATTTTTATAATTTTCAACCCAACTTCCTTATATTAATCAACATATAATGCAACAGTCTAGGGTTCCCATACCAGGGATAATGGCCCTCATACATCCACTAGTATAAGATACGAAACTGGGGCTTGGTGCCAGTCCATCGACAACCAATCTACCCTCAACAAAATACTCTGACCATCTCGATGATGAAGTCAACTCTCTAAGCTCCCCTCGATCGTGCCCTGTACTTGCCCGGTCCTTCGGCTCTCGATCTGTAGCTCTTGCCTCTATCAATGCTCCAAGTCCATCTGCCCTCTGAACCTCAGTTATCAATCTGCTCTCTAGTTGTACGTTATTCCATCAAGGCATCGACACATCAAGACTCCTATCGAGTTGTTCACAGCTCCACTTGTGAACAACTCTTAATCTGCCCACTACTGCTCCTTAGCTACTCAAGGACTTCAGCCCACTATGGTCTTCCTGTGATGCTCCAATGAAGACCAACATAGGGAACGAAGGACTGCCACCTATCACTGTAAAATGTCCATCTCCCACAATGAACACAGGCTAGGAGGACTGCCCATCATCTTCTGTAGACGTCCTTCTCCACACACAAGTCTAGGGCTGCTCAACCTGGTTGATCAGATCCATGAGCTCAACAACTGCCACTCTAGTAACCACCTAAGTCCATGAAGATGGTGCACACTGGGCTCCAACTTGGGCACTATCACGCTGTCCTCCAGTAGACCATAAATGCCCAATCACTATCCACACTTGGTCCACTCTCACGTTTCCCTCCAACAATCAATGGGTGACCAAGTCTGTTGTGGCATCTACTCCTAGTTAGGGCATCCAACACCTAGAAAACACTTCCACATGGCTGCTAACGGTCTTCCAAACTGTCCTTTCCTAGGACACCATCCACCAACATCAATTCAACCTTAACACATCAATACAATACATACCTAGCCCTGCTCAACTTCTGTGTCACCCTGGTGCAGTCTGCTACATGCTCAACCCTCACTTGCACTACATGCGCTCGCATGCTCCTGCACTTGCGTGTTCCTGCACTAGCACGTTCCTACACTCATGCGTTCCTGTACTCATGCGTTCCTGCACCCATGCTAGCACTTGAGCTGCCTACACTCACCCTGCCTTTCTTGATGTGTAGACTATGAAGGATGCTTCTTGGATGTGTTAAATGACTTCTCCACCTTATATTTATACACAACACAAGGGCTCCTTCAAATCACAAGTGTGGGCTTGACAACTTGTCACAAGGTCTCTAAACGCCTAGCCAACCTTGAACAAACCCACACATTAACTTCAAAAATTTATATCTCAAGTTCTAGACCTTGGATTTGAGTGATTTTTTATGCTCCCAATTTTTCTCAGGATCTCTATCACCTAAAATCATGACATGTCCAAAAACCCTCATGGATTCACACCCACAAGCTCGGGTGCAAAGCCAACATGCTTGGGTTCCATGCCCACAAGCCACACTTGTGTGCCAACTCCTCCACAACCCACAAGCCTAGCATTTGGATTACCTCCCAAGCTACAAATCTCAATAGGAGAAGGTGATCCCATAGTCCCTTCAAACATTGATATCAACGATTACTTACATATTAAAGAACGAAAATGGGAGGTCTGTGGAAATCGTTTTGACAAGGACCCTATCTAAGACACTGACGATGATGATATTGATAGGACCCTTGTCTTTCCTCATTATTCTAGGGTTGTAGTTGAGTCCCATGTGGGCCCCTTCCTCGACCCTTCTTACATTATCACTAATAATGAGGAATCCTCCATCTCTCCTAAGTGTGATCATCATGGGAAACTTGTGTGTTGTGTCTCTCCATCTCATCAGTTTGCCTTTCCTAGTAATCATAACCCTATGGTGCCCATGAGCATGACAAATGATATGGGTCTTGATGGAAGTGATATGCTTGAAGTTGCCATCCCTCAAAAGTTTGAGCCTGATAGCTGACATATCTATATTTTGGTTAGAAGAGAGGATCTCATGGAGTAGATTACATCCCTTCGTCCCCTCTTCTTCGGTCGTCCATGTGTGGGCATTCTATTTTCCCACCTCCCACCCTAGTGAGTTCTTGGATTTGCTACTTAAGTAATCATTGGGCAAAATGTTTCTATATTGATCTAGTGATGTCCTAGTTGCATTGGCTCTATGATTACACTTAGTACTTGTATGATGTAATATGCATGTTAGCTAGAATGCATTGCATGCTGATTTTCTCATTAGAACTAACATCATATGATATTATCATGATAGATTAGATGCATTTAGATTAAAATTGCATAAATTTATTTTCTTGTTGATTTTATGGCCTAATACTAAGCATGGGTCATTATAAGACACCACAAAACATGTTTCCCTGTGTTCTTGATCATTGATATGTGCAGGTAACAGGTCTACGGTCCCAAGAGATTGTGGGTGTTCTCATGGCCTCCCATTCGAGTACGTTCGTGCACTCTTCTATGAGCTCATGTCGCAGTTGGAACCAGATGTTACCCACCATCCGTGGGTGGTATCCATAGGAGAAATTTTTTTGCCTAGATGGTCCTTAGCCAACAGCCAACAACCCCTTGTTTCCACCAAATGGCTCGATGTGCCACTATCTCCACCAATTAAGCCAGCTATGTGATCCCTCGCCCATCTATTATGATTGTATGTTTGAAGGTGGGCCTCCCAACCCCGAAGGTATGGCTTTCCATTGGTATAGTTCAGTAATTTTGTTTACTTATCATGGACACTTTTGGGCATGGATTGGTGAGGGGATTCAACGGAAAGAGTGTGCTAAGTCTATACTCTTGTCTCCTCTGCTCGATTTGGTGGTTAGCCTTGTATCCTAGTCCCGTGGGATCTCCTTTACTGGTTATTAGCTTTAGGGCTGAACTACATGGGAAATCCCAATTTTGGTTGCATGGTTGCATGGCACTACATCACTCCCCTCCTCTCATTTTAACCCCATTTATCACTTTTCCCATCCGGGTCCACATTTGTCCATTGGGTCCACATAGGGTTAGCCTCCCCTTCCCCTTGCCCACACCTTGGGTTGGGCCTAAAATGATGCCCCAGAGATTGATTGCAGCTAAAAAGAAAAGAAAAAGCATAATTTGGCCACTTACAATAGGATATGTATCACAAAATGCAAAATATGATCGGGACATACAAATTTAGCACGTGGGCAAAAGCTAAACATGAGCTTTAGTCCTTATCTATGGCCATCACGTTGGTTCTTATGGGCTCTAGATGAGTCCCCTCCACATTAAGGAACCCATGATTGTCCCAACCCCTAGTGGGAAATGAATTGCCCCACCTTAAAGGGGGTATCTACTACTGTATCCTACACATCATGCTCTCATCCCCAGGAGCCTCAAGCAGTTATGAAGAAAAATCAATCAAAGGGAAAGCCATATGAAGAAGGGTGGAAAAAAAAAGACTGGGGTAGCTAATGTACCATGATTGGTCCCTCCTACACTCATATACCCAAGTTTGGGCTTCCCTTTTTATAGCTACCCTTGTTCCATGGCATGTGGCTTGGAGCCTTCCCCTGATCCCCACTCCATTCCATCATATCACATGCCACCTACCACTTGATGGATGTATCATGGGCATGACACCCCTTTTAAAGGCTGAAACCATTTAATAGGGTCCTTGGTTAACCCCCTTATTGAGCTTGGAGACACCTGTACATGCCAAAGGCCACTATGGAAGGGCATGCCACCATGAAGTGTCCACTTGATTCCATGATTTGTAAGCTCTTTTACTTTATTACTCTAATGATTTGTTGTACTGGAGGGCAAGGGGACGCATTGGATCTTATGCACGATTGCAGGTGGGTCTCCATTTTGGGTTTGGTCTCCCTATACGGGGTCCAAGCCCTCCAAATGGCCACATTGGCACTTGTAGGGAGAGCATAGAGAGCCATGGGCCTCCACCATAGCAAAGAGCACTTCATGGATACCTAACACCATTCAATTATTGCTTGTGTTCCACCTTTTTAGATGAGGATGATGCACCTAGATCACCATGCCCAGTGGGCTTCACACTTGTACCACAAACTTGGCAGAGGTTCTAGGGTCCAGATGAGAATGTGTCTCACCGTGAGAGACAAAGGGAGGGCTTATGTCATCATCCTAGCCCTTATAGATGGTTTACATGCATTATCGATCCACTTGGAGACCCATGAGGATGTCATTGTGCCCCCACATCCACTTGGGGACATCACATGTGACTCGCTTGGATATCAAGGGGCCAACCCCTCATTCACTATGTTTCGTGTGTATTCTCTCACCTTGGCACACTTTGGATTCCACTAGGCCTCTCAATAGCACAACGAATCATTGTGTTTACTATTTAGCCCTCTTGAGAGGCTTATCTTTCTATTTTGGAGCTATCTTGGTGGGCTTGTCACCAAGTTATATCATTATTGTACATTATTTTATTATTTGGGTCTAAATTAGGCAAATTAGGCCATTCAAATCCCCTATTAGATTGTATAAAATAAAGGGCATCTGAGAAATAATTGACAACTTTTGATTAATTTTCAACTTTTGATAGCTTTAGTTTTGCTAAGGAAGAAATCAAACTCCAAGAGAGAGAGAGAGAGAGAGAAAAAAGGAAGAGCACAAGCAAGCAAACAAGGAGCGCAAGCCAAGAAGGAGCAACAAGGAGGAATTGGAGTTGTAGCAAAGAGAAGAGGTTTTTAGTCAAGGAACAATTGAGGATTTTCAGGGAACATGTTGCATGTGTGATTTCATTACTGTGGATTTGAATGCATGGTGCATGCATTTGGTTTACATGATTATTTTGCTATCATTGGTATGGGATTGCCTCGTTTGACAGTGTGTTCAGATCAATGTTTTAAAGCTCCGACTCGACTGAGGGTCAACCCCGACTCCGACTCGGTATCGACTTGTTCAGCTCGATTTCAATGACTCGGTCGTTGTAAAAAATACATTAAATACTTTTTTTTATAAAAAAACATAATTTTAAAGATTTTCATTCATATTTCCAAACACACAACATTAGAATATAGATAAAAGATCAACATATGATCAAAGTAGGCTCATGAATATATCCATTATATCAAAATGGCACCCAGTGCACTGTCCAATACATACATGATGATGATATAGAGATCAATACAAAAACACCTAACCAAGGAGGCTAGAAATGGCATTATCCTCCAAAATAGATTGTAAGTCATCAAGGAACTATTACAAGGGTCCAAGAGTGTTCCTCACTCCAAAAAAGTCCCAAAGTGCATGTGTACATCTTCAAAAGGTGCATCCTCCACCATGATGTCATCTAGGAGAGACCCTATGTCACCCTTTTCAAGCATGTGAGTGACATGGCACCCCTAAGCGTAAGCATTGGCATCAAAGAGGAATGTGCTAGCCCTCCTAAGTCATCTCAATGATAACCATCCTCATCTGTGCTTTGGAAGAAGGCACCATCCACCAAAACAGGGTCAAGGCCAGCTAGTCCATTTGGGCATATCATTAGATAGTCCAACGTCCAAGCTTTTAAGTTTAGTGTTTTAACATTTGGAGGCTCATCAAGGGGTGTAGCATCACGTGGAATCAACTCAATGCTCGATGCTCATCTTTGGAGGGCCAAGGTTGGGGCCACAAAGTTAGGTTTGCTTTAAAAAAGGGGCAAATAACCTATTGGAAGGTTTTGAAGAAGAATGAAGCTATCCCTTAAGGAATCTCTACTACATTTGTGATACCACCTAAACAAACCTCTCAAGATGAAACAAGATAAACTTATTTAGGGACAAAAAACCATTAAAGTATCATAGTGAAAAATTTGGAGTCCCCCAAAAACAAAAATATAAAAAATAAAAATCATTGTTTTTTAGTTCACGGGCCGTTGTCATCCAACCCGGCCAGGTTATTACCGAGCCAACAAGGTTATTACTGAGCCGGCCGAGTTGTTAGACAACTCGGCTGGCTCGATAATAACCCGACCGACCAAACCAGTTCACTGGCCGAGTCGACTCGGTGAGGCCTTGACTCGAACCAACTCGGTCGAATCGGTTCCAAGCCGGCGGAATCTTAAAACATTGGATTAGATTTACCTTGCCATTTCTTGGATAGCTATGGTGTGTTGGGATTCATTCTTGGTTGAGCTTTGGATTGCTAAAAGATTTTGGATTCGGGTGAGGTGCTATTAGGAAAATACCAAGGGTTGGGGGTGGAGATGGTTTTCTCCCGGAACCCCTTGACAAGTGGGTGGAGAAAAGAAAATTCCTCTAGGTATGGTGAAGAAATTCTGAGACATCCAAGCTTGTGTTGGTTTGGTGATCTCTGGACCGGTTTAGGTGAGATCCTTGTGGTTTGAGGGTGGAGGTGGTTTAACCTTCGGAGTCCCAGTTTAGTTATATTTGGTTTATCCCATGAGATCTGACATTCATGCGTGGAATATGGCACAGGGGTGATTGGTTGAAAGAGAGATTTGGTTCAGCCCAATCTCTGGTCGGGTGGTATGTGGAAGTCCCTGACTTGGTTGGGTTTATGCATATGCTATTATGTGTTATTTCTTATTGAGATCAATAAGCACATGCATTGGTTATTGAGTTGATTTTATGACTCGTTTTTCATGGCTTCATTTTGGTTAAATGTTGGTTATATGCATGGTTAAATGGTGTGCTCTTGTTATGGATCTTGTTCATGATTCGATAAGTTACTGAATGGTTATATGAATATATGAGCTAACAAAAGTATTTGATGCATCTAACTTGAGAGGGTAGTGAGTCTTCTTGTTGATTCTCTGGTGAAACTAATGAGACAATGATCAGATATGCATTCATGACCTTTAGTTACTATGTTTACCATATGCTTGTCTAAATCTTTATCATGTGTTTGGCATGTATGGGTAAGATCTGAGCCCTAATATACATTATGCAAACTTGTGATTATTCTTAGACTTGATTATGGAAAGTTGTGGGCAGTGGCTTGTAGGCTAGCCCTAGAATTCAAGCACTGAATTTGTGACCGTAGGCACAGTACTGAAGAATTTCGGATGTAGCTGCATGGAAAGTGCCTTATGCGTGTGGATGGAGCCTTTTGGCCACATGCACAGCTTGGCATACGTGCAACTGGGCTGTGAAGTGAGTCAAGAAGGTAGTTCCAGTCTAGGAAAAGATGATCAATAGTGTTGTTGAATTTGGGTGATGAGGTGTTCCTAGAGGTTGCAGTAAAGTCTAAAGATAGTAGGAGCCACTTCCATAATTGGAAATTGGACGTTAGATCATGCATAGTAACTCTCAGCTCATGTTTACCCTGGAGAGCTTGTAAAAGCAGGTAAATGTGGGGTGGTTGTTATAGATCTATAACCACTTTGGAGAGGACGAGTTGCTGGTTTGAAGGGTTGTGCTTACAATCATTTCTTGGACTGATATTCTTGTGGGAGAAGGGATGAATACACAACCATCTAGGAGCCATTACATCGACGTTTATATTGTTGGGAGAAGTGGATTGATATCTGAAGTCTACATTGCTAAGCTAAACCTAGGTTCCTCGTACCATTGTTTTGTAACAATTTTATATATATATATAAACTCTTAGATTAGAAGTCATATTGTTGTGTTTATTACTTTTGGTGTGGTTTGTGTAATTTCTGGGCATTAATAAATAATATGTTGTTGGTTTGAAGCATTTCCATGGGTACTTGATATTATGTCTTTTCATTTAAATAAACTCAAGAAAAGTCACCTGCAACCACATGTCTTCAAATTGTTTGATGAAATGACATAGTAAAAAACTCAAAACTTGCAGTGAGATACTAAGGTATTCCTAAGAGGTTATCTTACTTGAACCACTTGACAATCACAACACAAATTCTAATGAAAGCAACCATTCATTAGGGACAAAGATCATTATTCTTTTTAAGTGAACCAAAGAATGCCATGGGCTATTTAATACTTCAAATAATGGTCGCCTTTCAAACTCAAGACCTTGATCTTGCAATGGTGTTTTGTCCTTAGGTAGGGGTGGCTAAAGGTCAACCCTATTAAGTGTTTCCAGCCCCCAAGGGAAGTAGCATTTCCTTGGTCCACCCTTCAATGGATAGGTGTTAGTGAATAATAATGATGATAATAGAGGGGATAAGACTTCATGGCCAAGTGCCATGATCAATGGGACCAGCTGACGGGGACTCCACATCTTGAGTGTATAGATGTGAGGAGGGAGCATCCATGGATGCTTGAGTTACCAACCTAGCCTTTGTTTTTCTACCCCTCTTGTACACCTTTTACTTTTTGATTTTTCATTATATTACTACTTATAGTTCAAGGGTTAGAGCTTGCTTTGAATGATGTGGCAGTTGTATTACCCGTTAATGATGAGTCAATTTATTGCTCATCAGGGTTGGGACATGCAAGGGTTCCTTCTTTTGATGTAATAGAGCAACATGTGCTTAGGAACCAGGTGATGGCCATAATGAGTGAGGTAGAGCTCTTCCTAGGCTTTTGCCGAAGTGCTAATTTATATGTCTGTGGCCATCTTTTGCATTTTGATTTTTCTTTCTTTAGTTTTGTTGTGACCATGATTTGCTATTTCTATTTCTTTTAGATGTATCAAGCTCCCAGGGAAATGTTTCTGGACCCTGCCCAATTATGTGGACAAATGGGTGCCAAATCCCAAAGAACCAATGGTTAGTTGAACCCAAAGAATGGAGGTGAGATAAGGGCTTGTAATGTATGATGGAAGGTGTTAAGTATGACATAGAGATAAATGGAACTACACTATCTCTATTAAGGCTTCCCAAATAATGCCCCTCCT
Organism: Pinus taeda; assembly: GCA_000404065.3. Taxonomy (NCBI): domain Eukaryota; kingdom Viridiplantae; phylum Streptophyta; class Pinopsida; order Pinales; family Pinaceae; genus Pinus; species Pinus taeda. The sequence continues at coordinate 83,933 of APFE031183760.1, forward strand.
ATACCCATTGGGCCATTAAGGGAGTTCCCACTGGATTAGGATCGAAGATTAACCCCCCATTTAGGTGAGAGAACAAGATCACGGTCAAAGCCCATCCTTCTTCCAGATCACCCCACAATCCATATCAAATGCCCAAAAAAAACAAGCATTAGCACTCGATTGCAAAATGATCAAAGTACCTTTTGAGTGGAAGCCCACCTTCATCCATGTGCTCATGTCAGATGGGTGAGAATCAAATGACTAATGCAATTGGTGGAGATACATGGCATATCATGAGCTGTGGTGGCTATTATGGGCTACTGGTTGCATGGATGACGACTGACTGTCAAGACTAGGAGAAAAGTTTTCTCTTGTGAGGTTACCCATTTTGGTGGGTGACATGGACTATAGAAGCATACCAATCTCTCAGCTGTTGGAATTGATCCTAAGGTTATTGGGAGTGGGAACAAAAAGTAAAATCTTCAAAGATTTCATGAGTGGAGTGTTTTTTATATAATAGATATTTTAATATATTTTGATGCATATATATATTCAAAAAAACATGAATGTCGAATAAATTGTGGAAAACATGAAAACACAGATTTAGCTATTGGATTAGTGATGATCATTAAAGAATTCAACTATTTAGTACACATATAACATCAATCATCTAGTAATTATAAGTTATAACATTTTCATGAAATGATCAACCATTAACCACAACGTCAACCCTCAAGTTTCAACATATAAATTTGTCATCTGTTATGTAAAAAATTAGTTAATTTTAGGTTATTGTTTAATTTTAGGTTTAGTTAGATGAAAGGGCACGATCATAAGATCATGCCCTTTCCCAAAGGGTGCCCATGGCGGTATATAAGCCAGGCAACCCATTGTAAATCATCATCATCTGTAAATTCATCGTATTAATAAAATATTTATACATATTTTCTGTGTATCAGAAGTTTTTTTTACTTCATCTGGTATCAGAGCAAGTAAGATCGCTGCCGTCCTGTGCTACGCTGCCTGAGTTGTTGTGTACAACATCGAGTGTCTGCATAGCCGCCGCTGTCATAGGTCCGCTACCCCACCGCCGCCATCATTCCTGTTTCCGTCGAAGTTTCACGCTATTGCCATCTGTCCACTCTGCTGACCACCCTTACATCGACTTCCCTCACAAGATTCGTACTGCGTGTAACTTCGAATCTGCAAATTTCAAGTTAATTGCACAGTTTGCAGTTTATTTAGTGTCGGGAGTGTAAGCCCTGTCTCGTATGACAAAAAATTAGACTCGACTGAATACAGAATCAACACTCGTTTTCTGAAAGTCACCCCAACGTAGTTTTTTTAAGTCCGTGCGTCACTCTTTTTTTGAAAAAAAAATTATACGATTTTTTTCGAAGGTGCGGACATTTTTTGGTAAACGAGAGTATCGTATGAAAAAAAAGCGAACTCGTAAGCCATCCGTGATAAACTGCGGTGGTATTTCAATATTTTGGACAGTCAACGGGTTCCATTAAAAAACGTGACTATTCGATAGTAATATCTAATATATATTAATATAGTATATCGTATAATTTATATATATTGTTTATATATATTACATAACTTTATTTAATTATATTATTTATTATTTTTAATATATTATAATTTAATTAATTAAATTATTTATTAATCAAATTAATTTACTTATTTAAAAAGTTATATATATATAATATATATATAATATATATATATATATATATAAGTAATTTATTAATTAATTTTTTTACTTTAATTAAAATTTATATGTATAAAAATTATTTTAGCTAATAAAAAAAAAATAGGGGGAGGAAAAATATTTTAGCTGGCAAATAAATACACGCCCCCGCAAACCCGCTCAATGTCGATAATGACAATGGCTGATTTCCAAAAAAAATTGATTGACGCAGAGCAAAAGATAAATAACAACCACGACGAGGTCAATAAAAAGCTTGAGAAGCAAGCAGACAAAATAAAAAATCTTCAAGATACAATGAATCGAATAGAAATAAGGATGGAAAATTACCATGTTCAGACAGAAGCAGGGATCAAAGAGGTCTTAACAATGCTGAAAAGTCTGTGTAAAAGGTCGAATTGTACACCCGAACAACTACTAAAAGAAGGTGAAGAGAATCAAAAACACATCTTGTCAGATTCAACTAAGTCCACAGACTCTCATGACAAAATTGAATCCCCAAAAAAATCAGCGACACCCCACCAAGAAGCGAGTAACACAGTCTTTACAAACAAGCAACTCTGGGATAACTTTACCAATCAACACCCTTTTTTCGCTCAACCAGTAGCAACATACCAGTGACGGGCAAAAGTCGAGATGCCTAAATTCGATGGAAACGAAAAAAACAATGCTGCATGGATAAATAAAGCAGAAGAATACTTCGAGATATATGACATCAATGACGATGACGAAAAGCTCAAGCATGCATCCATGAAAATGGAAGGAGAAGCATATAACTGGTATATGTGGTGGAAAAAGACAACACACGTCATTAGCTGGAGAAAATTTAAAGATGCATTCTTCAAAAGATTCCAAGGTGTAAAGGAAGAAGAATTCTATTCAAAACTCATCAAATTACGACAAAAAGGAATTGCGGATGAATACACTCAAGAATGGGAGACCTTAGTAACACGAGTACCTGGGTTATCAGAATCTCGTCTAATTCAGTCATACATCTCGGGACTCAAAACCCATTTACAAGCAGAACTTTGAGATGCATGACTTACATTATAGACAGTAGCAGACGAAAAACAAAAACAGCGAAAAGAAATTCGAACCAATATATTGGTCAACAGCGGAAAAAGCTTATGCAAGATGAAGGATACCCCAGTATGTGGACTCAAATAATACAAGATATGTTCCACCACATCTTCGTGAAGATGAAAAATCTAATGTGGAAATGCAAAGGATAAAAGAGGGTAAGTGTAAACGTTGTGGTGAGAAATGGGACCCCAAACATAGATGTGCTAAAGGAAAAGAACCAAAGAACCTATATAATTGTGAAGCAACCAATGATTCAAATAGTTAATATTATGACATAGAAGACATAGAAGATGCCCCAGAATTCTCACTAGAACTAGATGATGGAAGTATTCCACAAGTGTCATTATCAGCTATGACAGGTATATCACAACCTCAGACTTTAAAGTTAAAAGGACACATAAAGAAGAACAACGTAGTGGTTCTCGTCGACTCTGGAAGCACACATAATTTTCTAGATGCGACTGTGGCCAAGAAACTCAATATATTTTCATTTCCCTTACCCAACATGAAAGTGATGATAGCTAATGGTAAGAAGATTGAAAAGGTGGGGAAATGCCATAAGGTCAATTTGCATATTCAAGACTTTAAATTAGAGTCTCCATTCTTCACAGTACCATTAGGAGTAGATGTAGTCTTAGGCATCCAATGGCTACGAACTTTAGGTACTTATGCCGCCAACCATCAATTACAATTTATAAAATTCAAATGGGAAGGTCAGAAGTACAAACTACATGGATTCCAAGCACCAGAAAATCATGTTGTGTCACCATCTCAGATGATGAAGCTGAGTCGAAGAAGAGCACCTACTTATGCAGTACAATGTCATCAATTAGAAATGTTATCTACAAATATGACCAAAGAAGAGTCACCAGAAATGCAAGATCTAATTCAAAAGCATGGAAAAGTATTTCAAGACCGACCTATGAAAAAGCCATACCGATATCCACATCACCAAAAAATGAAACTTGAGAGATTAATCCAAGACCTTTTAGAATGTGCGACCTTGATCATTTTGGAATATATAATCAAGTGGAAAGACTCACCGAAGAAGACGCTTCGTGGGAGAATGAAGCATTTTGTCAACAACATCCGTCGTTGCGTATGCTTTGAGGACAAAGCATTCTTTCGAGAGGAAGGCAATGTTATGTAAAAAATTAGTTAATTTTAGGTTATTGTTTAATTTTAGCTTTAGTTAGATAAAAGGGCACGATCATAAGATCATGCCCTTTCCCAAAGGTTGCCTATGGCGGTATATAAGCCAGGCAACCCATTGTAAATCATCATCTCTCTGTAATTCATTTAATTAATAAAAGTATTTTATATATAGATTTCTGTTATCCGGAAATTTTCCGCTCCAGAGATCAAGATTTCGACTTTCTGGGGCTGGGTTTGCTAAGAAAGTTGAGAGAGTGATCAAAGTTGCAGCTGAGGGGTAGTGAATACAGAAGCAGAGAGGCAGAGATAGCACTGGGAGGATCAGCGCAGTAGCTGGAGAGAGGGACGCAGAAGCAACTAGGGATCATGCAAAGGCAGCCAGGAGTTGCGCAGTGCCTCAGAGGGCCAGTGTGGGTGACACAGAGGGCCAGAGGGCTGACACAGTGCCTCCAGAGGTTGACCCAAGCCAACGCAGAGTGAAGTTGGGCAAACGTTGGGCCAGAGAGAGGTTAGGGCAGATTGGCGCTGTGAAGCTGTCGGAGTATTTATCTGGGGTTTCAGGCAGAATATCTGCTTCCGACTAGAGAGGTACTACTGCCAAGATTTTTCTTAGTTGGGTGAGCAGGATTTGGCACCCAAATTGTATTCTGAAACTGCTTAATAAATCAAACCCTCAGATAGCTGCACAAATTTTCCCACATTGGATTTTTTCGGGGACATTAGTCCAAAAACAACGGTGTCACTTGTGTGCTTTTTTCTATTTCCTTTAGTTGATGATTTGTAATGTGTTGAGCATGAATGTCTATTTATTTCCAATATTTACATGGTAAATAACTTGTTAATTAATAGAACAAGTAGGTAGGAATAAATCAATAAAGTGCATGAAGGGTTTCTAACGTGTTAGACTTAGAAATTCCAACATTATGATGATGCTTACCAATCCAAACTCTTCTTATGAGAATATTTCAATTTGAGGGTATCCTAGTATCCTATTGAGTCATTATGAATACCTCCCTAGTTAAGAGGGAGTGTTGAAAAAAGTAACTAGGTTCGGTCTACATAATTATCATTATGCTTGTATCAGTATGTAATTCATCTAAAAACAAAAAGAAGAATAGGAAATTTGTATTATTATTATTATTTTCTAGTCAACGAATGTTCTTCACGCTTCTAGGGTTTGAGTTAATAAGAAAAATTTCTCACAAGTCAAAGTCCCATTCAAACTATTTGTAAGAAAAGAAAAATTTTGTTTTGAGTCAAAAGAGTCAATTTTGTCAACACAAGACCAGTTCGACCCTCCAGATGAACAAGTCGGCCAACCCATAAGTTGTGTCTCTTTATATGTTCCAACAACTATACATTGGCACTTGTGCTCCACACTTTTGTATTCAATTCGATTTTCCCGTGGGAGAAGAAGTTTGGGTCCGTGGCCTGAGTTATGAGGCATGAATGAAGTGAATTCTCTATGATTTATCTCTTCATACAGTATGAACCTCTGTGAAAAACAATTTTCTATATGATGTGAATTTTGTGCTACTATATTATGCAAGCTCTATAAATATATATGATGCAAATTTTGTAGGGAAATGCGAGTTCCAGTTGATGTAAGCTTTAGTGGCATCAATTCTGTAATAAAGCAAGCAATCAATGACATTTATATCTAAGCAATGTCGCAGATTGACTGACAGAACATAGAAAATGTTGGAGGGTTGGCTTAGCTCTGTGTGACAGTCTTGTAATGCTCTTGGGTCTTGGTTATATCACTTTGATCTAATTCTATACGAAGATTTTCTTGGGTTATCCCACTTGTGGGGTTTTTCCCTTGGCTTGGAGCCCACATCTTCGTGTTCTTTGTCTCTTGTGATCTTCATGTTTTGTAATTTTGGTAATTGATTGAGAGGGGTGCCAAGCCGAATAATAATAAATTGGATTCTGTCTCTTGTTATTTTCCGTTGTCTCTTGTGATCTTCATTATTATTTGATGTGACAAATTTATTTGGGCAAGCAATCATCAAGCCATTTCATAAATATATTTAAATATTAAGAAAAGCAAATCAAAAAGGGGTTTTTCCTCAAGTTAGCCTCACTAAGTGAAGGGACACCTTGGCACAAAGGCACCCCTTGGCTCCTCCATCATCTAATATAAATAAGCATCCTTGGACCTCATTCAACACACATCATAACACACATATCTCTCTCTTGGTTTGTGGCCAACCAAGTACGAAATCTTCATTGAAGGAAGAAAGGAGAAATTTGTGTTGGGTGAAGGGTTTATGGTTCCATCTACCTACTCCTTGAGGCCGAGTTAGACAGATGACAGACTACGCTTGAAAGGCAATATTTGTGCTAGTTTTGGTGTCCTTTCTCTGTGGATCAAATGCATCCTATCTCAGCCCTAATGCAACCTAATTTTGTGGTCTTTCTCTGTGGATCAAATCCAACCTATCTCATAGTATTCAAAACCAGTCGATTTGAACTATAAACTATTCAAACTGGTCGGTTCATTAGCCCAGGCCACTGAACTAGTTGAAAAGCCAGGTTTTCTGAGCGGACCCCCTGTTTTTTTGGTCTAATCAGGCATAAACCAGCGAGTTTATGATGGACCCAATTGGTTTTCCCATAAACTGGTCAGTTTCATCATGAACCAGTCGATTTATTGCCAGGTCCGCGCAGACCCCACAAAATGTTTCCCTCCAAAAACTAGGCCCTCAAGGAAAAGCGTGCCTCTGCTCTCATTTGCCTCACACATCACAATCCTAGCAACGTTGGTAATCACTGGTAATGTTAAATTCTTAAAGTACAAGTGGCATTTCCTTATCTTTCATTTTCATCCTTTTGCTTAATTTTTTAACATTACCATGAAATGACTCAAAGTGTTTTAGAGTGGGGTTTCAACATCATTGGATTTAATATGGAGAAACTAGAATTTTATATTTCACTGAAAATTTAGCAAGCTTAATTATTTTCAGGATTTCATGGTTTGGCGGTTTGCAATGTTTCCATTTGATTCTATCATGTGTGAGGTTATGAGATTGGCATTTTGATCAAGAGCATGAAGCCCTTTAAGTACCTTGATGTTGGTGGCATTGATTGTTGAACTTTGTTGATGTTGGTGGTATTGATTGTTGAACTCCTCTACCAGGGCCTTAATAAAAATGTACCCTTCACTCATAAGGAAAATAATTGGTTAAGCATGCTCAACTTTTTCTGCCACATAATAAGGTTGAGGAGATAAACCTTCACTCAAACCAAAATCATTGGTTAGGCATGTTAAAAAAATTCAATTTCTATGATATCGTAAGGTTAACCAATCCATGTCTTAAGACTTTATGCTAGATGATGTTTATGTATCTCTTGTTGATGATCCCATTTCTAGTAGCATTGAATCAATGATGAGTTTCATGAATGATCATGTTGTTCAATGATTTGTAGTTCTGATGTCTAGTTTTGTTGTTATTACTACATCTACTACTGAGGTTGTAGAGGAGTCTTAGGAGTCCACAAATGAGCCAATTGTTTATGTATCTCATGTTGATGATCCCATGTCTAGTAGCGGTGGTGAGCTTGATCATAATGAGGAGTGATCATGTTGATCATTAATATGTAGTCTTGTAGTAGGCCAGTGGCCCCATAGCTTGTCACATTGTTTTTGGAGTCTAGAGGCCATTTAGAGCCTCATTGTTTATGTATTTTGTTGTTGATATGTATCGCACTTCGTGCCATTTGATATAATCACCTTTACATGGTATACAAATGATCAAACTTTGCATATTTTGTCCCTATTGGTTTGGAATCATGGTTTTAAATCTTAAAAATAGTTATTTTCATTAAAAAATAATTATTTCATGTATTTTTTTAAAGACTAGTTCATTGAGATCTGACCAATTCCAGTTTGATAGGTGGATAGGTCCGGTCACTGGTTCCAGTTTTGAATAATATGATCTTAGCCCTAATGCGGCCTATTTTTTCAACCTTTGTCTATGGATCAAATGTGGCCTATCTCAACCCTAATGTGGCCTACTTCTGCGGTCTTTCTCTATAGATATATGCACCCTTTCTTTGTGAGTATATACGGCCTCCACTTTACCCTAATTATATGTGGCCTTTCTTTGAGAAGATGGGAACTAGTCCAACAAAGTTAAGTAGTCTCTTGGTGCAGACCTAATAACCCTAACCCTCTACAATTAGGGTATTGTTTATGTGGCCTGCAAGGGCTGTTCTTATGTGACCTTTATGAGGTTTGGTAGAAGATCATTGTGGCCTACTTGAACAACCCTATGATAAGGGTTTATGTTTGGGCAGTGATTCTTATTCTTATGACAGCGATGTTCGGGCAGTGATTCTAGTTCTTATGACAGTAATGTATAGCAATGATTCTTTTTCTTATGACAATATTAAGACAATGATTCATATGATCATGGCAATAACATCTATGCTACTTGAGACAAATATATATGTGATTGATATGATCATGGCAATAACATGTATGCTACTTGAGACAGATATATATATATATATATATATATGATCATGGGCAATAACATGTATGTTACTTGAGACATATATGTGTCTGTGTGTTTGTGTGTGTGTGTGTGTGTGTGTGATAAGCTTCTCTATTGTCACCTCAAGAGCATCTTGTATGATCCAGGGTTGGCCCTAGTAGGCATAATATGAATGATGTTGAGAGACTTGTCTCATTACTATTGTGCATTGTATCTCAGTTGAACACTTGATGAATATTTAAGAAAAAGAAGAATTGATCTGGATTTTCACCCTAGTGGGGTTTTGCCTCAGTCTCTGACCAAAAATCTGTGTCTCTATTGTTTATGCTTTTCTTATAATGTTCCTTATTGTTTTGTTGCATTGTTAATGTTAATGTTCTCTCTATATAATTGCTTATGATGATATGGGGTGAATGTAATACGAAAAATGTTGAAAAAAAATAAAATGCAATTATCTACAACATATAACTTTCTAGCCCTAAAATTAACACCAAAAAGTGGATAACCCATAAGAGAAAAAATTTCTACTCTTTAGATATCCAACCAGCAAGCAACCTTATACCATCAACAAATAAACATTAGGCATAGTTCACTATGATGCATTAATGGTTATTTTCCTTGATGATTGTTGATTTCACTTGATCTTGGAAGGTTTTTGTCAAGTGGTGTTATCACAGCAACAAAAACCCCTTGATGGTTGGTCTACTTCCCCTTCAACAGCACTCCAAATGTCGTTTTACCCTCTCTAGAGAGCAGTTATGACTTTGATGATGTAATGTAGCGCCTCCAAGGATGAGCATTGTATTGAGAAATCAATAGGGTTATAGTTAGGGTAATTTCTCTTAGACTTGATAACTGCTTGTGATATATTTTTGGTCGTTGTTTGATGATGATGGTGAAAGTAGAACATGTTGAAGAATGTAACTGGTGTCGGTCTTCATAATTGTGTTTCTCAAAAGAAAGAAAGAAAAAATTATTGTAAAAGACACTGACTTATTAAAGCATGGGTTTCATGCTCGGGTCAATGTTCAATAGGTCAAAGCAACCATTCTGTGCTCTAGGATTTTTGTATTAGATCAAAAGCATCCATTGAAGGCTTCTAAGCATGAGTCATAAGTCCTTGTCTATGTCACAAAAATTATAGACCCTTCTTGGGCTTTGTAAAATCGTAAAAGAGTCAAATTTTGTAAAGCTAGCCTCCTCCACCAAGTCGGCCTGCTCTCCACATCAAGTCAGCCTCATAGAGAGATTCAACCATCCAAGAAGAAGACTATATATAAGGCTTGCATTCGACCTATTGAAGTGTGTGTTGAAGTCTGAAGTTATTGAAGAGAAAAGGAATGCAAGTTGCATATTGTAAAGGATTTTTCATCATGAATAAGATTAAGCAAGGAAGTAAGAAGGGTTGAAGATTTATGTAGTGGAAGCACGAAGTTGCAGCACTGAGAATCGATCCACGAAATTGCAGGGTTGGGAAGTTACAGGATATAAATCTTTAAGTTTCTGAACAAAGAACCGCGAAGTTGCACAACCAAGAATATAGTGCGAGCTCCAAAAATTACATAGCAGACCGAGAAACTTGTTGAGGAGCAGATATGTACTGAAGTTTGACTTGAGAGCTTGACTTAGTGGAGAGAAGGAGGACACTTGTTTTGGTCATAGGTCCTGGTTGTCACAATTTGATCTAAAACTACTAGTGGAAGAGTTTGACTAGGTTTTCCCCTTCATAGGGGTTTTTCCCTCGTTGAGTGCCTATATTTGGTGTCCATCTATGATCTTCATGTTTTTGGTAGTTGTTTGATAATAAAAAGAACATAATACCAATAAGGAGAAGAAGAAAGAATCTAAGAGAATGTCACAAGCAACTAACAAAGCTAAGAGAAATCAATTTGAATAATCCCTAACTAAGTTGCCCTAGATTTCTCAACCTGGTATCAGAGCTAAGGTCAAGGATAAAGGCAGCTAGAAGATCACTAAAATCAAAAGTCTCATGTCTAGCCTTCAAGACCGAGCTACCTAGAAGGAGGACCGAATTTGTGTGTGTGTGTGTGTGTGTGTGTGTGTGTCTGTGCATATTTTCTCAGTTCCTTTCGTATTTATATTTCTATGAAGTTGCAATTGTGCTTTATTCAGTATATGCCGCAAGTTAATTGCAAAAGACAAATAATATGAAAAGATAAGAGAATAATAACCAGTAATTGCAACAGCAATTAAAATTTCACATCATTTGGCCCCCTTACACACTAGGGATTAGATGCATGAACTCAGATTCACATTAGGCCAAGTCTAAGTGGGCTCCCATTAACATCTAGTGCAAGTTAAGAATGATATTCCACATGACAGATTATGTCAACTCTACCACATACAAGAGTCTAAAACAAAGGTTCACTTAATATTTAGATGTCCGTTGCAAGGGCGCAGAAGCAACACAAGGACATCAACAGCAGGGGTTTCAGCGAAGATTGATAGGGAGATTCTTCACAGAGATTTTTAGGGAGAGATGGAGATTGATATTTCAATAGAGAGAGAATTTTCCAATGGTGTGAATTGCTCCAACAGGGGATGTGAGTTACCAAAACAAGCAGTGTGAATTGCTCAGAGAGGGGAATTTATGGAGCAAGGAAATTTGCATAGGAGAGATCAATTTGCACTGGAGGATCGAGTTTCCAGTGAAGTCGAAATTTTCCAGTGGAGGCTAAGATTATTTACCCAGCCAGTTCAAGTTGCCAGGATGGCCAAGTTTCTCATCCAAGCCACCCATGTGAGCCAAAGCCAGCGTCAGAGGGAGGTCGAACTGGTTTTAGTTGGTTGAATAGCTTCCAGGATGTCAGTGAGACTTGCAGAAACGATCAGAAAAATTATTACGGCAACCAGTTGTAATATTTAAGTGGGCTCCCATTAACATCCACTGCTAATAATTAAAATCCCCATCTGCTACACTAGTTTTCCCTTCAAGGATTTTCCATTGCCATTTGTCCAAAACTATTAGTGTCCATTATTTGTGTGTGTGTGTGCATATTTTCTCAATTCCTTTGGTATTTATTTTTCTATGAAGTTGCAGTTTTGTTTTATTCAGTATATGCCAAAAGTTAATTGCAAACGATAAACAGTATGAAAAGATACGAGAATAATAAACAGTAATTGCAACAGTGATTAAAATTTCACATCATTTGGCCCCCTTACACACTAGGGATTGGATGCACGAACTCGGGTTCACATAAGGCAAGTTAAGCATGATATTCCACATGACAGATTATGTCAACTCTACCACATACAATAGTCTAAAACAAAGGTTCACTTAATATTTAGATGTCCTAAATATTATGAGAAAAATGGACACCTGGCTTTATATATCAGACAGACCCTCAAACATAGATCTTACATTCTTCAACTACCCACACCAAACCCCCCACCTACCTCCCAAGTGTACGCACATAGACCAAACACTTTACAAAGGATCATTGTTTCTTTTGAGTGCTCCCATTCGGTCAGGACACCATGATGCATGTAGGGAATAGTCCTCCATCCAAAGTTTCTACTCTTTGACCTCGCATAGTAAGAGAGTTGTACATTGGACAGTGGATACTTTAGAAGAGAGTTGTATTTTATAGTACAAGGGTTGTACCATATACAATGGGTGCATTGATTATCTCCTTGATATCTCTAGGTAACCCATATTATGCTCCAAGTACACATTACAATTTTAGTACAAGAAAGCAGAAAATAAAATTATTATTTATAAATGAGATAAATCCCAAAACATTTATTACCAAACAAAGTTTATTCTTCGGGTTAAAATAGAGCAACACTCCATATTCTGGCAAAGGCTTAAATAATTTGTGTTTAGTAATACAAAAGGCTATATCCAATGCCTTTTCTAGAAATTTGTTTGAAATCAAATACACTCCAGATTTGCTTACTTATATTAATGTGGACAAACCTTGAAGAAAAAGCTTCAAATACCAATTATTAGGGAATTTCACGATCATCAAAATAACACTGATAACAGATGAATAACCCACATCAAAAACCCATTGGGTCAGTACAATTAGTTGTCACCAAAGGTGTTGGCCATTTGGCTAGTTCTGTGACAACAGATGTCTATTTTTTTTAATCCCACTAGGTGAGGCAAGCTAGCCTATGCTGAAAAGTTCATTAGGAATGGCATCAATAAAGGTATTCCTTAAAAGACATTATATATATATATTATATATATATATATCAAAACTCAATTAAATATTAGAATCAAGAGAGAAAATACCTCCAATATCAAGAAGAATAAAGACTGTCATGTGAATTGGAAGACTGTGCATACCTTGCCCATCTATTAGAAAGGAAAATAGAGAAAAATGGGCAAATCTTAGGCCATTCAAAAGTATCAAACAATCAGACTCATCATGGTTAGCAGTGACAGGCAGATACTACTTGTTAAACTCAGTCTCAAGTTCAAAATATGAATTCGGCACCTACTTTGCATTTTGGCCAGGGTCATCAATATCTTTAGTATTTATGAAAAGGCATGCTTACAAATAGAGTGTTTCCCTTTATTTCTAAAACATTACACATGCAGATTTTCCATGACAAATAATTGAAACACGTAACAAATCAGGCTCATAATTAGATAAGAAAACTTCTAAAAGGGGAGATTTAAAAACAAGAAATATACCATATGTAGAAGATCTTCCTCAGGCAGATAATCAACCCCATGCCTTGAATTCCCACCAGCTCGAGATCGCTCTTTATTTACATCTGTTCCTGAAGGCCTCTCTCTATCTCTGTGCCTATCATTTATCCTCTCCATTGCAAATGGTGACCTTGAGGTAGAAGCTTTTGGTTCTTCCAAATGTCCAGAAGTCATATTTGACACCAAACCGCCAGAAGGATTGTACCGTTCAAGTGGATTGACAGGTGGGTGCTGTGCAGATGGATACAGCATAGGAATTATAGGCCAATTTCCCTGAGATGTTGAATATCCTCCCATGGAATTTCCATCAACCGTAGCACTACCATAATCTCTATGGAGCCTTTTTGTAAGGGTAGAATCTCTCACGGCCATCTTGCTGTAAAATTATCGATTAATTTTAGCAACAATATTCAAAGATCTACCACAATAATTCAACAACATAAACAAATATTACCGCTTATGTTTTCCTTCAAATTCAGCTCCTTCATCTATAAGACCGCAAAGAGCTTCTCCAATTTCCTGCGTCAGCTCCTGATAAAACAAAACTACATTACTTGTTAGAAAATAGCAATACAAGTAAGAAAATAACAAAATTCCACTTCATAATTACTCAGCCAAATGAAAAACCATGCAGGGTGTGAGACTATTTGGAAGGATCATGCTTCCAAACATAAACTTTAAGGGTGACCATCAAGGTTCGGCTGTGAAGAGTAGGCTTCATAAATTTGGCATTACTAATTCAACATGAGCATTGTGAGTTAAGGATGACGCAGCTCAGGATGTAATTTGAAAATATCAGACAGTTTTTTATGCATGTCAGGCTGAATGACATTCCCCTTTTGTAATCCTTCTCTCATGGAAGGGACCTCTGATAGAGGCCACTTGGATAGTAAAAGACAAATGGAAATTGCTGTGGCATTCCGTTCAATTAGTTGCTATTGGATTTCTGTGGAAACATCGACATAAACTTATGCTCAATGAAGATCCCCCATCCCTTTCTTTATGTGAATTGAGTAGCTTAACCTCAGCACCTTACATTGTGATGTCAAGTCCTTCCTTGTGGGGGGCGCAGGGCTCGTTCATATGTTTTTAGCTTATACAAGCCAGGACTTTCCTTGCACCCCTCTACATTTTGTAATCACTAACCACCTTGAACCATGATATGTTCTATTTGGAATATATAAAATATTTTACCAAAAAATGCAAGCAAGTCAAATAAGTAATTACCTGGCAATCTCTACTAATCTTCACTGGCTTGTACTCATTCAATGGGTTCTTCAGATGGACCGTCTTCTGGAATGGTAAATTGTAAAGACGAAGCCACCTCACCTTGAAAGTGCGTCCCCATGGATTTGTTCCATTATTTGATTCATTCCAAACATTTTCCCTCTTCCAACCAACAGGAGACATCATTTGAGCATATCCTTGGAAGTATCCACTCATATTGACGCTAAAAATTAGAACGACTCTTTCTGAATTCTGCATCAAACCAATGTAATGAACTTAACATACATGTATTCAAATTGACACAATTAAAAACACAAACCAACGTAATGAACTTGACATACAAGTATTCAAATTGACAAAATTGAAGACACATGCAAAACACACCACATTTACTCACATGGAAAGCTTCCTCTAAAATGGGCTCGTTCATCACTTGAGTTGCCCAAATTCCCTTTTCAATTGACATTTGTATATTACGATGGTTCAGACTCTTAATTATGAAGTATCTTGTTGAATGCAACCTTCCCTCTTCTGAAGAAGCGCCATTGATCATTATGTTATTAGATAAATGCTTAACTCTCCATTGATTAATTCTTTGGGGATGTTTGCCACATTTCCTATGGTTTGCACTTCCTGGAATGACATTGCAATAATCAAATAAAATGACATGAACAACTGGATATGTACACATGGATATGATCAGAAACTTTGAAATGGAGAACTCAAACCACAAGTTTTTCTTCTTCAAACATAACAGAGATTGAAAAGGTAACAAAAAACCATTACAATAGGCCTAAAGATTAGAATAACCTCTCCATGGAATGAAAAAAAGCATGTAATTAACTTTACCCAACCTAATATTGCAATGCTTATGTGGGGGATTGAACAAAAATGTCACTCTTGTGGCAAAATAATCAAAAGCATGGAGAATTGAAAGAAAAGTTGTCATGTCTATTGAGTTTAGAACATGGGCACTTGCAAGACAATGCCTGTGGAAGATCTATAGATGCATGTCCACAGAAAAATTCTTATCAGCATGTGTTTTGTATAACATTTACCTCTAATACTACCATGGGTATAAAAGAAATATTGGCTGAATATCACGTTAGACATTTCTGAACCAACATAATGGCCATAATCCTTCACGGAGAAAAATAAAGAACAGATTCACAATTAAACATCCTTCTCCTAGGTAACATGAACAGGAACATAGAGAAAAGTGAGTAGACATCTTTTGAACATCGGTGTCAGAGGACACAGCTTCATTGGACACCAGTTTGAGCCAATTTATACCCGATTCTTCATAACATTGAAGAAATCAGTGACCAAGATGGAAAAGTGAACCATATAGCGCGAGCCAAACATACCTTCCAGAATAGATTCTGGACAGAGTCCCTCTGTTTAGTAAAAATCTGCAGTGAGTGCATCAACACGTCCATACATCATGAATCTATGTGGCCTAGGAAATGAACCACCTGGTTAAGATTTAGTTTTACTCCTAGTATTCAAAACCCAAACTGGTGACTGGACCAGTCCACCTCCCAAACCGGGTTTCAAAACGGAACCGGTCAAACCGGGATTGGTCAGATCTCAATGAGCCGGTCTTTAAAAGAATACATGAAATAATTATTTTTTTATGAAAAAAATATTTTTTAAGATTTAAAACCATGATTCCAAACCAATAGAGACAATATATGCAAAGTTTACACATCTATATACCAAGTAAAGTGAATATATCAAATGGCACAAAGTACAATACATATCAGCAACATAAATACTTAATCAATGAGGCTCTAGATGGCCTCTAGAGTCTGAAAACAATGCTACAAGCTATGGGGAGTCGGGACACTACCCTACCACAAGTCTACATATCAATAATCAACATGATAACTCTTCATCATGATCAACCTCATCACCACTACTAGATATGGGATCATCAACATGAGTTACATAAATAATCTGGCTCAGAGTTTGAGAACTCCTAAGACTCCTCTGCAACCTCAGTAGTAGTGGTCGTAGTAACAAATAAACTAGACATCAAAACTACAAATCACTGATCAACATGATCACCCATGAAACTCACCATTGATTCAGCACTACTAGACATGGGATCACCAACAAGAGATACATAAACATCACCTCGCTCAAAGTCTTCAGACTTGGATGCTCAACCTTATCATATGATAGAGAATGCAAAAGTTTAACATGCCTAACCAATGATTTTGGTTTGAGTGAAGGGTAAATCTCCTCAACCTTATAATGTGGTAGAAAAAAGCTTAGCATGCCTAACCAACTATTTTCATTTGAGTGAAGGGTACATTTTTGTTAAGGCCATGGTAGAGGAGTTCAACAATCAATACCACCAACATTAACAAAGTTCAACAATCAATGCCACCAACATAAAGGTACTTAAAATTCTTCACGTTCTTGATCAAAAGTCAATCTCATATCAAATGGAAACATTGCAAGCCCCAAACCATGAAATCTTGAAAACCATTAAGTCTGTTGAATTTTGAGTGAAATCTAAACTTCTATTTTCTCCATATGAAATCCAATGAGGTCGAAATCACTCTCAAACATCCTGAGTCATTTCATGGTAATGATAACAATTTAAGTAAAAGAATGAAAATGAAAGATAAATGAAATGTTTTTCTTGGAGGACCTATTTTTGGAGGGAAACAGCCCCAAGCTACCCACAAAACCCCTTCAAAACTCACAAAACCACATTTTGTGGGGTCCGAAGTCGACTTGGCAATAAATCGTCGGTTTATGGTAAAGTCGGCCAGTGTCGCCATAAATCGATCGATTTATACCCAGTCAGACCAAAAAACCAAGGGGCCCCTCCAATGTTGCAGTGTTCGTTATCGGGATAATATCGGCAAGGGAAAAAATCGGGAAAATCGTGAAAATCGGGAAATAATCGGGAAAAATCGTAAAATACAAAAATATTCATTTTTTTCAATTTTTTAATATCTAAAGCATCTACAACATAAAATAAATACATTGACACATAAATACGATAAAAGAACTAATATATAAGATGTATAATATCATTTCTAGTGCTACATCACACATAACAGTGAATCATGTCCTGAATAGTCAGTCCTGACTCTTGAGTCCCAACTCAGCCTCAAAATATCAACAAAAAATATAATAATGTATCACATATCATGAGTCATAATGTCATACAATGAAATGAATCAAATAACTAATACCATTGACTTCCTCTGCCCCTCTTGCGAGAAAATGCAATAGCTTTCCCTCTAGATGTAGATGTCGATGGAGTTGGCAATGGACCTTGTTGTGCTCTAGAAGCTGAAGAACTAGGAGCTACAGGAGGTAGAACACGTCCTCTACTGGTGACAAGGGTAGCCTGGGTAGGTTGTGTCACCTCCTCCTCCTATTGCTCCTCATCAAAAAATCGACACAAAAAAATAAATATAAACAAAATAAAAAAATAAAAAAAATTAATCAAAATTTTTTCTAAAAAAATCGCAATTTTTTCATAAAAATCGCGATTATTTCAAGTTATCGCGATTTTTTGCGAAAAAATTAACGTAAAAATCAGGTGATAATATCGCCAAACTCAAAAAATCGCGATTTTTCGATAATATTGTGATTTTCACAACACTGATCTGCTCAAATAATCCGATTTTCCAACCTCTTCAGTGCCCTGGGCTAATAAACCGGTCGGCTTTAAATACTATGGTTTTACTTATAAGTTTTGCTTCTATTAATTCCAGGAACAAGAAACCTTTTCTCATAGTGAAGTTAGAATTTTACAAGTGATCAAGAGCTCAGGACCAAGTGTCGTAAAATGCTCCAATATGAAAGTGCTCAGAACTCGTTTGAACCTGAATGACTGGATAGACATCTGATGTGGAGGCCATCTCATTGGATGGTATTGACACCACTATTGCATGGAGGGTTGAGGGTGAGAGGCATATCATGGAGTCAACCACTGATTGGTTAGAGGAGGAGCAATAGGAGGAGGAGGTGACACCACCTACCATGGTCACCGGTAGAGGATGTGGTCTACCTCCTATAGCTCCTACTTCTTTAGCTTCTAGAGCACAGCAGAGTCCACTACCAGTGCCAGCCCCAGCGTCGCCTTCATCTAAAGGGAAAGTTGTTACATTTTTTTGCAAGAGGGGCGGAGAAAATTAGTAGTGTGAGTTATTTGGTTCATTTCATTTTATATGACATTATGACCCATGATATGAGATACATTATTATATTTTTTGTTGATATTTTGAGACTGAGTCCGAACTCAAGACTTAGTATTCAGGACATGATTCACTGTTATGTGTGATGTTGATCTACATGTAGATCTAAAAAGATTCAGAAAGGAGAGAATAACACAGATGTTTTGGAAAACAATACCACCATCTTATTATGAAGGAGAGATGAGCATTTTATAAACAATGCAAAAATTCTCATTATTAATTTTTAATTACAAAATATATGAGAGAAAAATCAATTACATTAATAGATAATACAACTATAGAGATGTTTCCATCTTTCCTAGTTCTTTGATGTTTCCTTCTTTTTAAGTTTTATATGTTGTGAAGAAAGCAGTGTGTTTTTCCTTGTTGCCCAATTAGTAAGATGTTTCTAATTGGTGAGCCTTTCTTGGTTGCCTAATTCTCCTTGTTTAGAGAGGGAAGCATCCCGGCTTCCCCCACCAAATGAGGGAAAGTGTGCTTCCATGTTTCTATTGTCAGCGATTTGGTGTAGGAAATTACAAGGTAAGTTCCTTAGATAGAACACCAAAGGACACCACTCACAAACAGATCACAGATCAATACACCAGTATTCTTGACATGGTTAAAACCCTCAAAGAGGGAAACAATCCACGGCCTGAGCCAACGTGGCCACTTCAGGCAATTTATTAATGTAAAATAAATAAAATTTACATAAGCTTCTCTCATGAACGGTCACCTTACAAATGACCCTCCATGCTCTTTAAATAGATATCATGGACTAATCGGGTGTTATGCCACAGATCAAGTTTCGGTAATACCGAGGAGAGAATGAACCGTCAAATCACTTCATGTCTAGAACATATTGTGACCCTCGGATTGAAAGTTACAAAAGTACATAGTAAAGAAACACACTTTACCTAACTCTACACTAAACCAAGTTATACTTCACTACTTCCTATGTGTCGGAATATCCTAATATCCCCCCTTAAGAACAACTTGGCATAGGATTGGAGGATGTACAAATATGACACAATAGGAGAAGGAAGGAGGCGTTAGAGCCCATCCCCCCTTAGTGACAACTTCTTGAACTCCAACCATAAATCTAAGTTTAGTAAACTTCGCCTCTGTCAGAGCCTTTGTAAAGATGTTTGCAGCTTGAGCATCGGCTGAACAATATTGCACTTCAGGAACATGGTCATGAATGAGCTTTCTAATGAAGTGCATGTGTAGTTCAATGTTTTTTGCGCTGATGTTGGACTGGATCTTTGCATAGTTGAATGGCACTTTGATTATCACACCAAAGTGTAGTCGAATGCTGCTACTAAAAGCCAAACTCTAACAGGATCTAACGAAGCCACAGGGCTTCATTACTAGCTTCTACGGCGCCACGATACTCTGCTTCTGCTAGAAAAAGAGAAATGGCACTTTGTTTCTTACAAGCCCATGTAAGAAGTCCAGAACCAAGAGTGAACACATAACTTGCAGTAGTCTTCCGATCATCAGGGTCACCAGCCCAATCTAAATCAGTGAAACCAACCAATAGAAGAGGTGCTTCTGCACTGTAATGAATCCCAAACTGAATTGTACCTCGAACATAACAATGTATTCTTTTAGGTGCTTTCCAATGACTTTCATGTGGGTTTCGCATAAACCGAGCAATAAGGCCAACAGCAAAGGAAATGTTAAGACGGGTATTGGTCAAATACAAAATTTTTCCTACAAGCTGACGATATAAGGTAGCATCAACTTCAAGGGAAGTACAACTGACTGAAAGTTTGGCTCCAGATTGAAAGTGAGAAGGGGCTAGCTTACAGTCTTCCATGTGAAAGTGGTGTAGAAGATCACAAGCATACTTAGACTAAGAAAGGGAAATACCTTCCTTGGATTGCAAGACTTGAAGACCAAGAAAATAATGCAAGTGTCCTAAATCTGTCATTTCAAACTGCTTTTTAAGGTTGTACTTCACATGGTTTATAAGGTTGGGATCACTACCAGTAAGGATACTATCATCAACATAAAGAACAAGAATGATAAGAGACTTACCCACTTTCTTGGTGTAGACAGTATTGTCAAAATGACACCTAGAAAAGCCAGTATCTAAAAGAAAGCTATCCATTTTGGCATACCAAGCCCGAGGGGCTTGCTTGAGACCATAAAGGGATTTCTTTAGCCAACATAAAAGACTAGAGTCTATTTGTATAAAGTCAGGAGGTTGTTCCATATAGATTTCTTCATGCAAGTCCCCATGCAAGAAGGCAGATTTAACATCCATCTAATGGACTTCCCATTTGAAAGAGGCAACAAGGGAAAGAACATGGCAGATAGAGTTCATTTTGGCAACAGGGGAGAAGGTTTCAGTACAGTCAATGCCTTCAACTTGTGAAAAACCCTTAGCAACAAGACGAGCTTTATGTTTAACAACTTTTCGTCCCTTTAGAAGAGGAACAAGATCCCATGTATCATTTGCCAATAATGAACAATATTCTTCATTCATAGTTGCGTCCCAATTTTGATGGCCTGAAGCTTCTGCAAAGGTGTTGGGATCATAATTCGCTAAAGTTTGAGCCAAAAAAGAAGAGGCTCTATCGAACTAAGAACGTGTACGTCGTTGATCTGTAGGATCACCTATTGCATCTCGACTAGCACGAACCCATTTTGGACGCTGCGTTGAAGGAGGACCACAAGAAGGTGAGGGAGGATTGTCATCCTCGTGTTGTTATCATTTGAAGAAGAAATATTTTTAGAAGTAGAAGGGAGAGAGAGAGGTGACACATCCACTAAACTAGGCTCGTAGGTCGATATATTTTCAACAAACTTTACATCTCTTCTAATGATAACATTTTTGGATTTAGGTTGAAGAAGTCTATATCCATCTAATGGACTTCCCATTTGAAAGAGGCAACAAGGGAAAGAACATGGCAGATAGAGTTCATTTTGGCAACAGGGGAGAAGGTTTCAGTACAGTCAATGCCTTCAACTTGTGAAAAACCCTTAGCAACAAGACGAGCTTTATGTTTATCAACTTTTCCATCTGGTCCATACTTGGTTCTGTAAACCCATTTGCATCTAACAAGTTTTCGTCCCTTTAGAAGAGGAACAAGATCCCATGTATCATTTGCCAATAATGAACAATATTCTTCATTCATAGTTGCGTCCCAATTTGGATGGCCTGAAGCTTCTGCAAAGGTGTTAGGATCATAATTCGCTAAAGTTTGAGCCAAAAAAGAAGAGGCTCTATTGAACTGAGAACGTGTACGTCGTTGATCTGTAGGATCACCTATTGCATCTCGACTAGCACGAACCCATTTTGGAAGCTGCGTTGAAGGAGGACCACAAGAAGGTGTGGGAGGATTGTCATCCTCGTGTTGTCATCATTTGAAGAAGAAATATTTTTCGAAGTAGAAGGGATAGAGAGAGGTGGCACATCCACTAAACTAGGCTCGTAGGTCGATTTATTTTCAACAAACTTTACATCTTTTCTAATGATAGCATTTTTGGATTTAGGTTGAAGAAGTCTATATCCTTTGACATCTTCAGAATATCCAAAAAAAATACATTTTTCACACTTAGGTTCTAAGGCCTTATGTTTCTAATCTAGAATATGGGCCCATGCTTCACTTCCAAAAACACAAAAGTGACTTACATCTGGTTTAATTGAGCTCCATGCTTCTTCTAGAGTGATATTCTTTAAAACCTTAGTAGGAGTGCGATTTACTATGTAATTTGCACAGTTAATTGCTTCTGCCAAAAAATTAAGACCAAGTCCTTTAGATTGAAGTATACATTACCCATTTCCTTTAAAGTGCAATTCTTCCTTTCAACTACACCATTTTGTTGCGAAGTATATGGAACAGTATGTTGCATTTGAATTCCATGCTCAGTGCAAAAGTTGATGAATTTGTTGTTAACATATTCTTCGCCATTATTAGATCTTAGCTTAAGAATTTGATGTCCAAATTATTTCTCAACAATGGCCTTAAAGGTCAAGAACATGTTAAATACTTCACTCTTCAATTTTAAGAAGTATACCCAAGTGCGTCTGGAGAAATCATCAATGAAAGTTAAGAAATACTTGTAGTGAGAAAATCAAACAACTGGAAGTGGACCACATAAATCACTATGCCCAAGCTGTAAAGGGGCTGAGATGTACCAAGAGGCATGTTTTTCAAAACTATCCTGATGATGTTTTCCGAGTACACATCTGGAACAAACACCATCTCTAGAAGATACCATAGGAAGACCTGTCACCATATTTTCTTTACATAGATTTTGAACGAAGTGATAGTTTAAGTGACCAAATCGCCCATGCCAAAGTTTGTTCACTTCATCATTATGAGAAACAAATACTAGGGAAGAGTTGATGACCCAATGTTGTTAAACTTAAACAACCTTGTAGAATCATCAGCAATGTTAGTAGCTAAAATCTGTCTAGGATTTCTTAGGTCCTTAATTACAACATCATGAGGTGAAAATTCAACAGTTTTACCTTCACCTAAATGAGTTATCTGATATACAGATAGAAGGTTGCAAGATAAGGTAGGAACACATAATACATCATTAAATTGACCATTGTCAAGATGAATAGTTCCAGTCCCTACAACACTAAGAGATCTATCATCACCAACATATATATTTTTGGTGTTTCAATCATTTAAAGAAGAAAACATGGCTTTGTTTTTGGCCACGTGATAAGAAGCTCCAGAATCAATGAGCTACTAATGAGAATGAAAAGAAGAAGATACAATTAGTGCATAACAAACCGAGATGCTTGACAACCACATGCAGAAAGTGTTATTCCTGAAGATAAAGTTGAAGTTGATGAGTGCTCCAAATGGATGTTATGCTTCTTCATTGCTGCTTCCAAGGCTTCCATCTTCTTGAAGCATTTGGATTCTAAGTGGCCATCTCGATTACAAAAGTTGCAATGTCTATCAATCTTCTTCCCTTTGTTTTTATTTGCCTTATCATTTTGTTGAATTGATTTTTCATTTTGAGACTGAAAGTGTTTAGGACCCAAGGTTGGTTTAGGACCATCCTTTTTAGGATGTTGCGTCTTAGGATTCTCTGAACTTGGTTGTTGCTGGACGACTAAGGCGTTCTTAGAAGAGTTTCCAAGATTAAGAGAACCAAGATGTAAGAGTTTTTCTTGTTCTCTTATTAAAGAATCACAAAAGGCATCAAAAGAGGGGGACTTGTAGTCTTGTCCTTGAGAAATAAAGGCTTCTCTAGTAGAATGGAAGGTGGAAACAAACACAGTGTAGGCTAGTCCCAACTTAGTAAGAATGGAATAGATAAGGCTAGCATCTTCTTTCTTAACCTTAACACCTTCCAAGCGAAGTCTAAGGGTCTTGAACTTGGACAAAAAATCTTCAATGAAATAGAAATTATTGGGGTCCAACGTAAGCAACTCAATTTCGAGTTGATAGGCTCTAATTTCATTTTAATTCCAAAAACTTTATTGAGTTGTTTCATTGCTTCATCAGAGGTATCAAATTCCGCAATATGGAATCTAAGGTCTGGAGAAATAGACATCCCTATCAACCCGCGTGCTTGATCTTGCCTATTTTCCCATTTGGCTTGCTTATCTTCGTCTTTAGGTTTAGACTCTTGGCTTGAGGCAATTCTATAAAGACCTTTACTTCTAAGTAAATCCTCCATGTAGGACACCCGTTGAAAGTAGTTGGTGTTGTCAAGAATAACTTGGCATGGACTTTCCATTTAAAATGGAAGCGGTGAGGAGTGAGTTGTTGAAATTATTCTTGCATAGAAAGTAGCATGAATTTGAAAACAATCAAAAGGTTGCTTGTCTACCACGAATCTTCCACAACAGGGCCCTTCAAATCTTTGACAACAGTGCCTTTCATTGACCATCGTTCTTCAGTCGTTTTCTTGTTGTTGAATACAATATCCACACTTTGCGCAAAAGTTTCTAACAGTGGCTTTGCCCCAACTTGTGTGGCACTCTTGCTACTAGAATTTAAACTGGAGCTTTCATCCATTGCTACCACCGATGGCTTTCTTTGAACCCCATTATTACCACCAGTTGAGGTTGCATATCCCTTTACAACCCACATATTTTTGCGTCTAGTCTGACCTTTGGCAATAACATGTTTCTTTGATGAATCAAGTCCAATAGACAGTTTTCCAACAAGGCAAAAGGATGGGGCATTGGATAAGGAAGCAACTAGAATAAGATTGATTTGGTGTTCAATAAAGCATGGGGTTACAACCCCGTGGGTTTGGTAAAAACATTTGCAAACTCTGGCTGTAGTGGAGACATGGCAGGAGGTATTAGGTTGGTGTTCATTTTCTGGCTTGACAGAGCGAACCAAACACAAAGAAATGCATTGGTTTATATTGACTTTCTTCATGGGAGCTTTGCCAGTAAGACGTTGGGTTGATGTGAGGGCCAAGGATGTGAGCACATAGGTGCGGCCCTCATGTTGCAAGCGGTATTTGTGATCTTTACCATGATAAACAATGTGTCGAGCCTATTGGTATGGAATCACTAATAACAAATCAGCACAATCGAGAGGAGAAACATCACATACCACAATATCTCAAAAAGGACCAAGAGAAAAGGTAACGGCACAACGTTCGGAGACAGAATATGAGGGCCTTCCGTTTGAACCCAGCCTAGCTGATATGGGTTGGGGTGTGGAGTGGTAGGAAGGCTAAAAGATGGTGAACCAAGTCCTGTACCACAAGAATCTTTTGACTCCCATTGTCAAGGATAAGAGTCACTAACTCATGTTTGATTTCACAATTATGGGTAAAAAAAGTTGCAGCAGAGGTACTAGCTTCATTACCAATCATGAGGATGAGAAAGGGATCTACCTCGGTACAATTGTCAAGAGAAACAATTGCAAGTGAGGAAGAGGAATTTGGTTGCTCTACCTCTGTAAAAAGAGTCTTGTTGGGGTGCATATTTTGAAGTCCTCGACAGTCTGTTGGAGCATGTGAGTTGGTCTTATGACATGTACATCAAGTGGATGAGACAAGGGCCATATTAGATGTACCAACAGGAGATGGACCATTTTTGGTTTGAGGAGATCAGGTATGAGGAGCCATTTTAAGTTCTACAACCAAGGCCCAAATAAAGGCCTTGTCCAAGGAAGTACTATCAAACAACTCAACTTCTCGATGAAAATCCATTAGGAGGCCAAAATTAAATTTAATAATTAATACCTCTTCTAGATCAAGGATATGGAGTTCACTGTGCAATTTGTAGAAGACATCAATGTATGCTCACACTGATTGATTTGGTGATTCTCGGGTGGTCCCACCTACCAAATCATCACCTTAATCCCGCAATCACAACCTCATGAATATCGGAGAATTTTCAAGTTGTGCACATGTTCTTTCTTCCAATTCAACATCGTCGATGCCCCTACTTCCGATGGATGCGATATTCCAATAAGCTATTTTTGATACTTCCAATCATGTCTGCATCAAGCCCTGACCATTTATGGATGCAACATTATATTAAGCCTATTTTGATAAAACGTCGACTCCACAACCAAATCACAATTAGAGGTTTTATGAAGTCATTCCTTTCAAACTTGCGATACGGCAGATGCAATATTATATTAAGGCATGTTATAATGGAGTAGTCGAGTCTGCAATAAATACCGTAATCGGAGGTTTTGGCGTGACAAGGCTTCAAGACTTGCGATGCAGTGGATGCGATATTGCATTAAGCCGTGTTATAATGGAACAATGGCGTCTGCATCTCATATTGCAATCGAAGATTTTAATGTGACAAGGCTTCAAAACTTGCAATGCAAGCGAATGTGGTATTACATTAGAGTCGTTATAATAAAATCAATCGGGTCCGCATATCGAAGGCCCCATTCAAATCGGAGATCGAGGTTTCTGAGTGGTAACACATAATAAAGCGTTGATATGATTTCTCTGACATTCCTCCATTATCATTGTTTTCTTCCTTGTATCGCTTCTTGGCTTGGCTTGGCTTTCCTGTGGATTCTTGTTCCTGTGATTTCTAATGGCTACTCATTGCTTCCCGGTGGCTTTCGATGACTTCTTCCTCTACTCTTTGGCTTCACGATGGCTTCCGATGGCTTCTTCTCTTTACTCTCTCTTTCTCTTTTGATGGCTTCTTCTCTTTACTCTTTCTCTTTCTCTTCTGATGGCTTCTTCTCTTTACTCTTTCTTTCTCTATTTTGATGGCTTCCAATATCTTTCCTCCTTGGGTCCACTGCGTCTGCGGGTCTTCCTTTCTTCAGGGATCGTCTGCGGTGGATCGTCTGCGGGTCTTCGGTTCTTCGGTGATCCTCTGCGGTCCTTCGGTGATCGTCTGATCGTCTTCGGTTCTCTTCGGTGATCGTCTGATCGTCTTCAGTTCTCATCTGTGGTCTTCGGTTTTCTTCGATCTCTTCGGTGGCTCGCAGATCTGAGATAAACCCGCAGGCAACGTTGACGGCACCAGGGCGAATAGCACGGCTCAGAACAGATCTTTATGCACAGCGTGCGACCACTATGATAGACGATAGTTAAACGGGTGCGTTATGATCCTAACATCCACTTAAGCAGATCTCTGTTTTCCGATCTCTTCGGTGGACGACGCAGATCTCTTCGGAGGACCACGTAGATCTGGTGTAGATCTGCGTAAAATATGGCTCCGACCTTTGCAAAAATAACTGGTGGCTCATCCGTCTCTGGAGGGCAATCTCCTGCCCATATCGTGAGTGAAGCCCCAGCTCCCACTATCCAAGTGGTCCAGGACTCACTCAATGAAGCTTTAAAGTTCTCCGAAAGTGCCCTAATTTGCCGGTTTAATGGTTTTTGGCCGCGACTGATAGCACTCCACAATTGGATCTCGGAGGTATGGAAGCCTATCATCTCTGATGAAATTAATATCTACCCTTGTGCTAGAGGTTTCTTTATAGTAGATTTTGAAAATCCTGAAAGCAGACAATGTATTCTAGATTCCGGCCCTTGGTTTTGGGAAAAATCAGGCCTATTCATGAAGCCATGGAACCCATCATTCGATCCCTCTACAGCAGTGATAACCTCAGCACCAGTGTGGGTGAGATTGCCAAGCCTACCCTTGCATCTTTGGAATCTCTCCTCGCTAAAAGCTATCGGAAATGCAATTGGGAAATTTTACTGCAGGTGCCCAGAAACAGAGGAATATGCCAGAACCACCTATGCACGCATCTGTGTGGAAATGGATTTCAGCGCCGGATTCCCAGCTGAAATAAACCTAACAAGTAAAGACTATGTGTGGAACCAGAAGCTTGATTATGAAAGTGTCCTCTTCAGATGTCGATCGTGCTTTGAGACGGGGCATCTAGCCAAAAATTGCCCAAAAGCCTCTGAGAAAAATTTTGCCAGAAAAAACCACCACAGGTCCACATGGTGGGAAGGAGCACAAAAAGAACACTACACTGTCATCAAAGAAGAATATTCTAGAGAAAACTCTGAGTCACAAGAAATCAAGGAAGAAGGAAACAACTCTCAAAGCAAGCAAGGAGAAAGCCCGCCCCAACAAATCAACAGTTATGAGGATTTGAATACCGCATAAAATAAATCTCCATTTAACAGCAAAGCAGATCTCCTCAACCAAACTTCTCCGACTATAGATCGCGAAGCTAAGACACCAATGTCCCAAGAACCAGAAGAGATGAAGGAGATGCAAGACAAAGGAAGTTGGAAGACCGTAGAGAAAAGAAAGAAAGCTACAACACCAATCTCGCCAAGAAAGACGAGGAGCCAGACAAGTAAAAATTAAGAAAATTGTAGGTCCGATAGACCAATTTGGTCTCAGTGGACGTTAACCATCATCATCATCATCATCAGCATTAATAACTATACATAATTTATGGCTAGAAGAGAAAAGAATCCCTACCTTGCAGTGTCAAACAGGCACACATTCCGGTTGGATATCATCATACCAAATGAGGGTGAGTCTATTGGGGTGTTAATGGGTTCTTTGCACAAGGATTAGTAGAAAAACTTTTTCTGTTGTAGTTTTAAATATACTAGAAACAAGAAAAGAGAGTATAAACCCTAAAATGTAACAATGTTAATGTTTAATTACATACTTGTAGAATTGAAAAGAACAAAAAATAAAAGAATGTTGCATAAAATAGAATATTCAAACAAAACAAAGTTACACGACCAATATGCCCAATAAATCAAGATTTTATGTTAAATAAATTTATGTTGTGGAGGAAAATGTATCAGAAAGGGTTACTACATCCTACTCCATGTGAGGGTTCTTTATATCCCTTTCCTACAGGCTGCAATGTATTTCCTTCTTTTTGTAGTGTGCTAAGAGCATAATTGTATGAGAGAACTCTAGTGGAGAGCTCAAAGACAATGAATAAAAATGTCTATGATGAAATGTTCATGGTAAAGATAAGTGGAGAAAACCTCTAATTATAATAAAATGGTGGATAATATTTGATATGGTCAAATAATAAAATATTTGCTAGACCAAATCAAGATCTAATCACTTTTGGTATTTTATTATTTTTTATGAGGAAAAGATGAAAGAAATGACTAATAACATTTATTTAGATAACAAACTCAAAAAATAATGATTAATTGAGTTAATTACTAAAAATCGGTAAAATAAATAAGAAATAATTAATAAACAAATAGGTTTATTAAATTACTTCTAGGTGAAACAGTTATATCAGTTAGAAATAATTATTAAATAATGATTTATTAAATTATTCCTATGAGAATGTTAAAAATATTAAGGAATAATTAAAATATAAATGATTTATTAAATTATTCCCACAGAAATGGAAAATGTCAGTGAAAATATTTTTATTATTCACTTTAATGGGTAAAAATATGAGAATAACATAAAATTAATGAATTTATGGGTTATTCTCATGTGGATAAATTAAGTAAATGGAAATAACTTAGGATAAGTGGTTCTTTAGGTTATTCCTAAGATTAAAGTGGTTTTTATTGTGTAAAATCGATACTACATGGTGTATATCGATCAACCTAGTCAATTATGTCTAGGTGATCACTTTTAGGTGATAAAATGAGGGATACAATTGAGTTTTCTCCCTCATTGATGATTCCTATACATTTTCCCCAGTATGGGCACTAAAAAAATGGTGCTAGAAGGAGGGACCCTCTAATATGTTTTAAAGTAATTTTACAATTCTTGAATTGAGGAAAAGTTCAGTAGAAGCACAAGCTTACGAAATATGAATGACCCAGAAAAAAAATTCATAAAACTTGTAATGCCATTTTCATATTATTCTCCATGTGTGCAAACTAACTTCCGGGCTAAAATTCAAGCTCAACAATCATTAAATCCTCTGGTGACTTCACTCAAACCCCAACCAAAACCTTATTGGAAAATTCTCCTAGTCTTACTTCTAGACCTAGAAATCCTCAAATTGTTAATTTTATCTAGAGTAGCAGACAAATGACCCATGCCATAACACAGGATTGGGGAATAGTTCTCGTTGAATGAACTTGGAGGGCTAGAAAAATTGGGTAAAATTTGATTATAGGATCTAAAACCACAGGGACTGGAACCTTGAATTACCATTCAATGAACGCCCCAAGGAACATTGAGATACTTATCAATGATCAATTATTAAATCGGTTAGTGAGTGGTTCAAGGCTACCACTATCTCCACCTTATTCTCCACCTCAATCCCCATGATATTCTCTTTCATCCTTTGATGATTCTCCCAAATCTAGTTCTCCTTCAGAGAACTCTCCACCTCAAACTTTAAGAAACCATCAGAGAAATATTGTGAATCTAAACATGGCCAGTAAACCATGGCTATCCCAAGATTCTTTTTTAGTGTCTGGAGATGTACATCCTTTTACTAAGCACTAAGAGAATTTTCTCCTAAACTTTGATCTTGATAAGAATGATTTACCTAATGAACATATAAATAAATTCATGTTGGTTATGCATCTTATGAGTGTGTAACATGAAGATGTGGTTTGCTAGTTATTTCCTTACACATTTTACGGAAACGCTTCCTCATTCTATTTTACCCTATCTCCTGGGTCAATTACAAACAAAGTACCTTCAAAACAATGTTTCTTGAAAATTTCGAAGAAGACAAGATTCTTGTGAGCCTCCTTTAGAATTATTCCTAGATAAAAATGGACTATAAAGAAAAAGTTAAAGATTTCAATAAAAATATTTTTGCTTCACTAAAACAATATTGTTCAAGCTTCTCTGCCTATCGATGAAGTGGAAATTGAATTCTACACCTCTAGTCTACCATCATCCATGGCCATGTTCACCAAAAGATCAAAGGAAGATACCTTACAAGAAAATTTTCAGGAGGCCTTTAAGGTAGAATAAGACTTGTTGAGTGTTCATGGAAAAAACTTATGAGGATGAGGATAAACAATCAACTTCTTCTAGGAAGGTTGTAAATCAAACAAACAACACTACTAATTTGAAGGAATTGTTGTGAGTTTTAATCGATAATTAATCTTCCTAATATCTAATTGTCAATTCGGGCTCGTAAACACAAGTTGTATTGCGCTTTTTACATTCAATTCTTAGTCATATTTTTAATGTTTCCTTTATAATGATCAGCTGGGTAATAAACACACCAATCCTTGCAAACTCAAAAGAGATCAAACATATAGCTAGAATAGGCATAATCAAATTTAGTTTAAAGACTTTCAAAATCTCTACGAACTTAACCTATTTGGAACTAGAATTGAAATATGGACTTAACAAGTGACTTAACTCTTTACCACAAATTCCAAGTGATGAGAATGAATACCTAGTCAAACAGACTTCATGCAAAACTTAATCTATCAAAACACTCAAGTTCTAATTCTTACAATCAACACTCGAAGGAATTGAAGATTCATTACTTGTAATGACAATCCAATTCTAATTAATCAACTAAACTATACTCAAAGCTCATTAACCCTACTGGCTTATCAACAATCAAAAATCTTGGTGTTGAGCACTTAATCTAGATGCTCTGTTTTACTCTCAACTAAGTTGTATCCAAGTCCCTAACTAATCATGACCGCAAGCACAAATCAAGCATTCACTCTACTCAAACATGGAAATCAACCGAAACAATTATGAGAAATTGTACTCAAAACTACCCTACATTTGCATTAATCAAAATGTAAACAACCCTATTTGAAACCTTAACAAACCAATACTCTAATTTTTAAATCGAATCAGGCACATAAGCTATAGAAAATATGATAAAGCATTCAAATGAAACAGGGGAATCAAGCAGTCCAAACAAACCAAAAGAAATTTCTTTAACAACTAACACTAGATCACTCTTTTGCACTCTAAAGTTACTCCACACAGTTTACTTAACAACCGAGAAATCTATTTGACAAATGAAACTAATTGAAGCTATAACAAATCACTCAAATCAGTACTCTGAAAGCAGTGCTTATGTTGTATGCACATTCATGTCGATAACCTAACATCAAACCAATCAATTTAAATTAAAACAAGCTCATGTCAATCGCATTATTCAAATGATTAACCTAAAACAAGTAATTCCTATGTTGCACACACTTGCAGAAACAATCCAGAAGAGAGTCAATCGATTTAATTACTAGAGGAAACAAGAGAAACGATGTTGAAATTGACTAATCTCAATCTAAATTAACTCAGATTCCATTCAACTCTGGTTTCTAAATATGTTATCCAATTTAAGTATTTGAAGGTAACTTATGTGTTGTCAATAGATAAACTAATCTCTTCATAAGAATTAGATGATAATGTAATTCCACTGACTTCATATATATATTTGTGAAAATCACAGTCCAATACAATGTGCAATGTTCATGAACAACGTGGATCTTTGTCCTGAAAGAAAAAGTGATTGTCACACCAGAGATTTAGATTTAGATTGCTAAAGTAAAGGGTTTTAAAAGCATCATAACATCAACACAATACAATCAATTGAAACTAGGAAAACTCTTCACGCAGCATGTAAACTAGTAATGATTTGCAGATAATTGAAGAACAACTATACCTATCACACAGATATACTGCTATGCAATATTACAAAGCTGAACCCAGATGGGTGGGCCCGGCCACACCTGGGATTTGATGAACTTACAACAAGTGAGAGATTTCAATCACAATTAACTCGTCATCCACAGCGAACCATCAAGTAATTAACTCGAACTTAATGCATAACCATTGTAGACATCTTTGATTCAAAAATAATAAGTCGAGGCATACACAGTAACACTTTCAACTTCTGTTCGCTACCCTCTTTTCCTATGCTTACTGCTCTGCTTTTATATATGTTGTAGATTAATTACATTCTAAATGAAATGGGACAACAAACAAATTCATGTTTTGTTTGGCTTCTCTAGATGGCCTTCGAATAGCTAATGGTTTATTTTGATGTTTATCAATGCATGGATGGAGGACAAGAACTTATCAAACCGTAACTGTGGCATAAAAATTGGCAGATCCGAGTTTGACTGTTAAGCACAAATCTAACTATTTTATATAAATTGGCCTCAGATAACTCCACATATCTCTCAAACCAAAAATAATTTTATAAAACTGGTTTATTTTTAGTAAATTGGTTGTACTGGGATCAAAACCCATGTGCCATATTTTCTTTATTCGCTTTCACCTATGAAAAAATCAAGGCAGAAGTTTGCAGTTTGAAACTTATTGCATATTTGGGCAAATTTATGAATTTCCTTCTAGAGACCCACAGGAGTGACCTGGGTGCAATCTAGGTTATGTAAAGGTATTAGAAAATTATTTTTGACAATAACCTCTCTCGGTTTCTTTGGAAGCATATCGAAAGTGTCAAAAGCCCCAAATTGGTCATTTCCATACTCTACTAGCTTGTGAAGAAACTCGGCGATGGAACCCCATGAAAATGAGATTATCAAAACCATCATTAGTAAATCATGGCATAATCTTCTTTAATCATAGAAAAGATAATAAAACTAATGATAATCAACCACGAGGCATAGGATGTGATTTGGCGATAAATGATGGAATTAGGGTACGAAATGGGTTAAAGACCTAGGGTTTTAGGGTATGAATGGTGATCTTGCATGATGAAAACATGGGCATTTTTTAGGCCCATCATCCCCCCATACCTGATATTTTTCATGTCCTCATGCAAACAAATACTTTTCTCATATATAGGTTCTTGTGGGACAACATTACTTGGATATTTGAAGGTGTTGGTTCTTGTGGAGTAGCACTTACTTAAATGTTTGGAGGTGTTGGTTTTTGTGGTGCAACACTCTTCATAGTTAATAGGTCACACTAATTTACTGTGCAATACAAATTGAGGACAAGAAAGGGACAAGTGAAGGAGAGATGAGCGATGGAGATGGTGAATGGGCGATTGATACTCTATCTTCGTAAGACCAATGTATATAGGTGGTTTCCTTTATTATTTTATAGCAGTAATGACTTCATCCTAATGTTTTTTCATCATGGAAGGAGAAGACATCATAGAGGCTGCTTTGTCAATGTACCATAAGGTTTTTTCTTTTAACATGGTCTTGTAATCAGAGTATATGCAAAGTGAATGGAAGGATAATAAAAGGATGATGGTTTATGAAATATGAAATTCATGGAATGAGAAGTGGTGAATCATTAAGTTTCTTTAACCTTCTAATGAATTAGAGAATCATAAGCCAAATTTACCTCAAGTTTTACCTTTATCATTGATGTGTCTGGTGCTGCAAGATGAAGTGGAAGATGAACTGGAACACGGCTGAAAGTTGGAGTTGGAATGAATGTTGCTGATGTGTATATGAATCTATTGAAGAAGGTTGAACTGGAGATAGTAAAGGAGGCTAAAAAATGAAGGTACCCTTCTCCCCCATGCCTGAGGAGTGGTATGTCCCCAAACAAGAAGGAAGATACCACTGCAAATGATGATCAAGATGTTATATGGCAACCTTTATTGAAACAAGATGAGTGCTATAGGAAAAGGAAATGTTGCTACAAATGTCCACACTGCTACAAATTTGTACTGAGATCACAAAACCATATAGTCTTCAACCGTTGCACACCATGTACAATCCTGCTTATGTGAATAAATGGTGTCGATGTCGATCATAAGCAAGAATCATTGGATTACCGACCATTGAGGAAGTCGTTAACCAATGTAGGATATCCCACCTATGATGTCAATGGAAATCAAGGCACTAGGTACATTCTACTAGCCATGAATAGATTTTTCAAAGTCGAATGGACTGTAGAACTCATCCACCAAGAAACATTGATGTATTCCCTTGGTAGTTGACAAGGATACCTATCGTTAAGGCATGCAGGCTCCTAAGTACCTGATCTAACCCTGGCCTTGGTCCCAGATAATTTACTCATGTCGATGGGACAAAGCTTGTTGGAAAGTGGGCCTTAAGGGATCCCACATCAATCAACATGAGTACAAGATATAATGATTTGATATATACATGATTTGAAGAACTCATACAAATTTACAAACATTATTGGGAACTTTGTAGTGTCATGATCCGGATCATCCACAGTTTCTAGTTCATTCTGCCAAAACGACCCTTAGCAAAAGGAGGAATTTTTATCCTCAGGATTTCGAGAAGACAGATCTCCTTCCATGTTTCCCCTCTGTACAGGGAAGTTATGTTAGATTTTAAGCTTCTGTGGAAGTTTTTTGTAGTGTCATGATCCAGATCATCCACAGTTTCTAGTTCATTCTGCCAAAACGACCCTTAGCAAAAGGAGGAATTTTTATCCTCAGGATTTCGAGAAGACATATCTCCTTCCATGTTTCCCCTCCGTACAGGGAAGTTATGTTAGATTTTAAGCTTCTGTGGAAGTTTTTTCTAGTGTCATGATCCAGATCATCCACAGTTTCTAGTTCATTATGCCAAAACGACCCTTAGCAAAAGGAGGAATTTTTATCCTCAGGATTTCAAGAAGACAGATCTCCTTCCATGTTTCCCCTCCGTACAGGGAATTTATGTTAGATTTTAAGCTTCTGTGGAAGTTTTTTGTAGTGTCATGATCCGGGTCATCCACAGTTTCTAGTTCATTCTGCCAAAACGACCCTTAGCAAAAGGAGGAATTTTTATCCTCAGGATTTCGAGAAGACAGATCTCCTTCCATGTTTCCCCTCTGTACAGGGAAGTTATGTTAGATTTTAAGCTTATGTGGAAGTTTTTTGTAGTGTCATGATCCGGATCATCCACAGTTTCTAGTTCATTCTTCCAAAACGACCCTTAGCAAAAGGAGGAATTTTTATCCTCAGGATTTCGAGAAGACAGGGAAGGAGATCTATCTTCTCGAAATCCTGAGGATAAAAATTCCTCCTTTTGCTAAGGGTCATTTTGGAAGAATGAACTAGAAACTGTGGATGATCCGGATCATGACTCTACAAAAAAATTCCACAGAAGCTTAAAATCTAACATAACTTCCCTGTACAGAGGGGAAACATGGAAGGAGATCTGTCTTCTCGAAATCCTGAGGATAAAAATTCCTCCTTTTGCTAAGGGTCGTTTTGGCAGAATGAACTAGAAACTGTGGATGATCCGGATCATGACACTACAAAAAACTTCCACAGAAGCTTAAAATCTAACATACCTTCCCTGTACGGAGGGGAAACATGGAAGGAGATCTGTCTTCTCGAAATCCTGAGGATAAAAATTCCTACTTTTGCTAAGGGTCGTTTTGGCAGAATGAACTAGAAACTGTGGATGATCCGGATCATGACACTACAAAAAACTTCCACAGAAGCTTAAAATCTAACATTATTGGGAACTTTTCTTTCCAGTTACCTGGTTTTCAAGCAATGTCCCTGTCCAGTTGTGCCAGACAAGCTGGTTTTCACAAAAGGACTTATTTTCTCTTTACTATTTTCATTTATTTATTTACAATACAAACTTTCCTATTCTGCTGAAGAAAGGGAGATGAACTCCTTCAAGTGGAGTACTTCCAATGAAGCCATGTGCGGAGCAAGTAAATATAGATATTCATGCTCAGATTTAGCATATAAACTTGGAAGTGTACATGAGCATGAACAACCAAAAAATTCACTTGATATGACAACAAGAGTTTTAGAAGAGGAGAATACTGCCTCGCTTGAGTCATTGTTCGGAACCAATGTTCGATGTAATCATGGTATTCTTGGTCCATTTCTTGATTTGGCCCATGATGCTCATCCTCTTTTTCCATGTCATGTTGATTTTTATCCATAGGGTGAGTATTCTCTTGATTACATTCCAGATCTTCTCATAGACATGTCAAGAACTCCTCGATCTCAGGTTCCAATGGATGTTCTCCATTGGTTATAGTGCATGATTCATTTGTCTCCTTAGGTGCCTGGTAAGGGAAATCAAGATCCCAGCAGTTGTTAGGGCTTGTGAGAGGTCCCTCATATTTATCATCTTCAAGTCCATCTAGTTGATTGATAGTCCCTCCACACACATATTAGTAACAGGGGTTCTTACAGCACCCCAAAATGACATAACGTTAAAGATTGGAATCTGAAGATGAATTTAAAAGCTATATTGATTGAAGTAAATCTCACCACACTTGAGAGCGAATCAAAATACTATTTAATCTTTTAAAAGAAAAACAATTCGGAAATTAAATATCTCACAGAGTGTTTCAGAGTATTCTAAGGCCTATGTTGCTTGTGAGACTTAGCTATGGTTCCTGTAGATGTGTCTTACTAAGTTTGTGAGATTTACAAACTTTGTGAATGACATGAAATATGGAAATGAAATCAAACTACTTCTTCTTCTGTGCATAAAGAAAAAGGAAATAGAAACTCAAGAACAAGTAGTAATCAGTCATACTTTGGAGCAACCCCAAAAAAGTGGATGTGTGGCTCTTCACTCACGTCTTGTCGTACACTCTTCGCCCTCTGACAGTCTTGCAAAATCCTAAAACTCTGATAATAATAGTTACCTAAATAAGAAATTACAACTTCCTCAGCAACGATGCCAAAATGTCGGGAGTTTTAATCGATAATTAATCCTCTTAATATTTAATTTTCAATCCAGGTTCGTAAACACGAGTTGTATTTCACTTTCTACATTCAGTTCTTAGTCATACTTTTAACGTTTCCTTTATAATGATCAACTGGGTAATAAACACACCAATGCTTGCAAACTCAAAATAAATCAAACATCTAGCTAGCACAGGAAGAATCAAATTTAATTTAAAGAATTTCAAAATCTCTACGAACTTAACCTATTTGGAACTAGAATTGATATCTGGACTTAACAAGTGACTTAACTCTTCACCACAGATTCCAAGTGATGAGAATGAATACCTAGTCAAACAGACTACATACAAAACTTAATCTATCAAAACACTCAAGTTCTAATTGTTACAATCAACACTCAAAGGAATTCAAGATTCACTACTTGTAATGACAATCCAATTCTAAATAATCAACCAAACTTTGCTCAAAACTCATTAACCCTATTGGCTTATCAACAATAAAAAATCTTGGTGTTGAGCACTTAATCTAGATACTTTGTTTTACTCTCAACTAAGTTGTATCCAAGTCCCTAACTGATCATGACTGCAAGCACAAATTCAAGCATTCACTCTACTCAAACATGGCAACCAACCGAAACAATTATGATAAATTGTACTCAAAACTACCTTATAGTTGCATTAATCAAAATGTAAACAACCCTATTTGAAACCTTAACAAACCAATACTCTACTTTTGAAATCAAACCAGGCACCTAAGCTATAGAAAATATGATCAAGCATTCAAATGTAATGGGAGAATCAAGCAGTCCAAACAAACCAAAAGAATTTTCTTTAACAACTAACACTAGGTCTCTCTTTTGCACTCTGAAGTTACTCCACGCAGTTTACTTAACAACCGATAAATATATTTGACAAATGAAACTAACTCAAGCTATAACAAATCACTCAAATCAATACTCTGAAAGTAGTGCTTTTGTTGTATACACATTCATGTGGATAACCTAACATCAAACCAATCGATTTAAATCAAACCAAGCTCATGCCAATCACATTATTCAAATGATCAACCTAAAACAAGTAATTCCTATGTCGCACACAACTGTAGAAACAATCCAGAAGAGAGTCAATCAATTTAATTACTGGAGGAAACAAGAGCAATGATGTTGAAATTGACTGACCTCAAGCTAAATTAACTCAAGTTCCATTCAACTCTGGTTTCTAAATACGTTATCCGATTTAAGTATTTGAAAGTAGCTTCTGCATTGTCAATAGATAAACTAATCTCTTCATAAGCATTAGATGATAAAGTAATTCGACTGACTTCAGATATATTTGTGAAAATCACAGTCCAATACAATGTGAAATGTTCATGAACAGAGTGGATCTTTTTCCTGAAAGCAAAAGCAATGGTCACACCAGAGATTTAGATTTGGATTGCTAAAGCAAAGGGTTTTAAAAGCATCATAACATCAACACAGTACAATTAATCAAAACTAGGAAAACTCTTCACACAACATAATAATGAATTACAGATAATTAAAGAACAACTATACCTATCACACAGATATACTACTATGCAATATTACAAATCTGAACCCAGATGGGTGGGCCCGGCCACACTTGGGAGATGATGAACTTACAACAAGTGAGAGATTTCGATCACAATTATCTCGTCATCCACAATGAACCAGCAAGAAATTAACTTGAACTTAATGCATACCTATTGTAGACATCTTTGATTCAAAAATAATAAGTTGAGGGATACACAGTAACGATTTCATCTTCTATTCACTACCCTCTTTTCCTATGCTTATTGCTCTTCTTTTATACATGTTGTAGATAAATTACATTCTAAATGAAATGGGACAACAAACAAATTCATGTTGTGTTTGACTTCTTTGGATGGCATTCAAATAGCTAATGGTTGATGTTGATGGTGATCAATGAATGGATGGAGGACAAGAACTTATCAAACTGTAACTATGGCATAAAAATAGGCAAATCCGAATTTGACTGCTAAGCACAAATTTGGCTATTTTATATAAATTTGCCTCAAAGAACTCCATTTATATCCAAAACCGTATGGAATTGTATAAAACGGTTTTAGGGTTGATAAATTGGATGTACTGGGATAAAAACCCATGTTCCATATTTTCTTCATTCGCCTTCACCTGAACGAAAATCAAGGCGGAAGTTGGCAGTTTGAAAATTATTGCAGATTTGGGCAAATTTATGAATTTCCTTCTAGAGACCCACAGGAGTGCCCTGGGTGAAATCCAGGTTATGGAAAGGTATTACAACATTATTTTTTATGATAACCTCTCTTGGTTTCTTCGAAAGTATGTCGAAAGTGTCAAAAGCCCCACATTGGTCATTTTCGTACTCTACTGGCTTGTGAAGAAACTCGGTGATGGAACCCTGTGAAAATGAGCTTAGCGAAACCATCATTAATAAATCATGGCATAATCATATTTAATCATAGAAAAGCTAATAAAAATAATGATAATCAACCACGAGGCATAAGATGTGATTTGACGATAAATTATGGAATTAGGGTACGGAACGGGTTAAAGACCTAGGGTTTTATGGTATGAATGGTGATCTTGCATGATCAGAACATGGACATTTTCGAGGCCCATCAGGAAGCGTGATTTCTTGATCTCTCTGACATGACCAGACATAAAAATAAAATTAAAAAAAAAAATTAATTTAAAAAATTAAAAAAAAAATGAAAAACAAGGCCATTGATCTAAAAATAGTAGCAGGAAAAAGTCAACCTAGGTCCAATAATAAAACCCATTTTAAAATATATAACCCACTAACGAGAAAAATTGATACCCCTCCTGATATTTCTCAATTACAACATATATTTGACTCTTATTAGCCTAAACTATGAACAATAAAATCAAAGAAGAAATGAATTGAGGGTGGAAGAACACGAGGAGGATAAACAAGGTGAGACACAACAATCATCAATAAATGGATTATGGGATATTAAGCCTAGCCCAAATCAAATGACCAAATATGTATGAGCATATAATACCCAAAGTAAAGGCCCAATTCCAACAAATAAATCCTCGATGTCTAGTACCGCAACCAAAACTCTTGGATATTCCCATTCACAAGAAAAAATGTATATACCCTTAAGCATTCTCTCATTCAAATATAACTTTATTGATGATCTTAAGAAATTTAAATCTAACATTTCATTGTATGATTTACTCGCTTTGAATTAACTTAAAATTTTGAAAGTGATAAAAAACACTATTAAAAACAATGAACCAAATGATTCATCTAACAAAGTATCCCATGATGTGAACCCTCTTGTCAATGAACCAATCAATGATGATGTTTCTTTAATAGGACAATGGTATACCTATTACACACCTTCCTTCCTCTTAACCTTTGAAATTGATAATAAAAATGTGCATAATTTCATGGTCGAATTTGGAGCTTCGACCAATGCTACTTGCTTGGTTGTTTAAAAAAATATTAATGCTCAACCTTAGAAATGCAATAGTCAGATTGTTCAGTTGGGCAAGTCCAGTGTTACATTTTTTGGATCTCTCAAATTTTCTTATCAGAGTAGCCTCCAAACTTAAGTTTTTCCAAACAATTGACATATTGATAGTAGATATCCCTTATGACCATGGTTTGTTTCTTAGTTGTGATTGGCCATCCAAATTAAATGAATATTTTTCTACCAGTTGGTCCCATCTATGGTTACATTATAAAGGGAAGGATAATATAATATAAGCAGGCTAAGATAGGTCTAAGAAACAATTGGTGGCTAGTCTAGAAGCCCCAAATGAGCCTATGTTGTTTAACAATAATATACAAGGAAATTTTTGTGTGTACAATTTTTTCAATGAATTTTAGGATGATTTTTCCCGATACACAAATTCACCAAGATATTTGGAATTAATTAATTGTAATGATATTTTAAGCTTAGACAGTCATACACCATATTCAAAATGTTTTTAATGTAAAGTCAGATTTTGATTTTTGGTCATTATTCTTCGACGAATCCAAATCCAAAGAGGGTGTAGGTGCTAGAAGCATTCTCAAAGATCCTAAAGGAAACAAAACCTTTATCACTTGTAGATTTGAGTTTGAGTGCACAAAAAACACTGTTAAATACGAGGCCTTAATGCAAGGATTAGTGGAAGCAGTTGATCTTGATGTAAAATTCCTAAAGGTATTTGGTGACTCTAAAATTGTGATTAAACATGTATGCAATTCAATACATTGTATTTTGAGTCATTTAAATAATTACTAACACGTGGTATGGAATGTAACCAATCATTTTTCCACATTTAATATTTGTTCCATTCCTCATTCTCTAAATTATAATGTTGAACTATTAGCAAATGTTGAGTTTAGATTGATTCCCTCTAAAAAGTTCTTTACTAATTCATTCTATGTGGAATCGATATACAAGCCCACGGTCCTTGATAACAACATGAGTTGGAAGTTCTTTCATGATGATTCTAATATTTTAAATTTCCTCCACATGGAAGGAACTTTCAAAGATTTGATTATTGATAAAGAGATACATGATTATTTTTTAAAAGGAAAAGCAACATATTTAGAGAAGATATCTAAAAATTCCATACCAAGGACGATATCTATATTAGAAAAGTTTTATGAACTCCAAGACAAGTTCAAGAAGTTGACTAAGTATAAGATTAAAAACTCTACCTTGCAATATGATGTCATAAATTTATGGACCAAAGAGCATCCAAAGAACATAAATTTGGAAATATATTGTACTCCCATGGAAAGATCAACCTTCATTCAATTATTCAAGTAGTACAACAATATTTAGTGTGGACTTAGGATGATTTAAAAATGTTTGATACAAATTTCATCTAACACATAATACATTTAAAGGAGGGTACTAAACCAATTTAACAAAAGCTATGAAAAATGAACCCATCCGTGGACCCAATAATGAAGAAAAAATGTGACAAGATTTTGGTTGTGAAAATCATTTTTCCTTTTAGACATACTGAGTGGGTTGCTAATTTGGTCCTAGCCAGGAAATGAAATAGAAATATCCATCTGTGTGCAAATTTTAGAAATCTAAATGGGGCTTTAGTTAAATATAACTCTCCAATTCCACCTATGGAGAAAATCCTTTAGTCTATGGATGGGTTCAAAATGATTTCCCTACTATATAATTATTTCAAGATACAATCAAACCATAATATCCCACACTGATCAACTCAAGACTACTTTGAGGACAAAATGGGGAACATATGCATTCATAAATATTCCTTTTGGCCTCTTCAACGTAGGAGATACCTTCCAAAGGGAATGGCTATCACTTTTAAAGGATTGATCAATCGAATTATGGTTGTGTACCTTGACGATCTAACAGTCTATTCAAAAAAGAATGAGGACCATTTGTTTAACTTAAGTTGGACCTTTCAAAGATTTCGAAAGTATGGGATTTCTTTAAATCTAAAAACTTCCATCTTCTTATTCATTTAAGGGAAGCTCTTAGGATTCATCATGTCTAAATTTAAATGATGATCGAACTAGATATGATGGAAATGATAGCCAAGCTGAAACTCGTGTTAAAAGAAAACAATGCAATCCTTTATGGGGAAAATCAACTTTTTCAAGAGATTCATCCCTAGCTTTACAAAAATAGTAAATCCATTGCAATAAATGATTAAGAAAGATACATAATTCAAATGGAAGCTTGAGCAAAAGGAGGCCTTTTTAAAAGTAAAAAAGGAAACCTCTGAAGCACCATCCCTTCTGAGCCCAAATTATAGCCAAGATTTCTTTCTCTAAATGTTTGCTTCAAAAGGATCATATGACATAGCCTTAACTCAGAAGGATCCAGAAGGAAATGAATTTCTAGTCACTTTTTATTAGTTCATGACTCTAAGGGGTAGAACTCAATAATATCTATATGTTGATAAATAGGCCTTCACAATCTTCAAAGTGGTGAGCCATTTTAGGCCATATCTTCTCAAATAAAGAACAAAAGTGATTGTTCCCTACCCTGCATTAAGGAAATTAGTTATCCAAAAGTACTTAGGGGAGAAAAGAGAACATTCAATGATATTGTTGCAAGAATATGACTTGGATAGAAATCCCACCAAAATTGTTAGAGGACAAGGCTTATGCAAACTAATTGTCAACAATAGGGATTGTTAGACTATTGATGAAGGAGTGGAAAATGAAGCATCCTTGCTTGGAGAAGAAAATTACTACATTCCTACCTTAACCAATCCATGGTATTACAAACCCATGTACTATCTACCTCATGGTTCAACTCCTACCCACTTACTTCTAAGTAGCGGAGGGCCCTTAGACTCAAATCTTCTTCATATCAGCTTGTCAATGGGATCGTTTTTCATCACAATAATGATGATATTCAAGATTATAAACAATTTTCATGAAGGATCAGACTATCTGAGATCATGACCTTGTTATTCATTTGTAACCTGCAATTTTATTACCTAACATCAAGCCTTATATATATCCACATGTATAAAAGGGGGATATTGAGTGTATGGTTCAAGCAATTTTAGAGGCAGGAACCATTCAGCCTAGTCAAAGTGCTTTTTCTTCGCCAATGGTGATGGTTCTAAAAAAGGATGGTTCATGC
This sequence comes from Pinus taeda, assembly GCA_000404065.3. Lineage (NCBI taxonomy): Eukaryota > Viridiplantae > Streptophyta > Pinopsida > Pinales > Pinaceae > Pinus > Pinus taeda. The sequence continues at coordinate 128,041 of APFE031183760.1, forward strand.
TATATGTATCTAGACTATAGATAGCTCAACAATATGACAATCAAAGATAAGTTCCCTATTCTTGTTATTGATGAATTTTAAGATGAATTTCATGGAGCATTTTTCATTACTAAGTTGGATCTTCATTTTGGATATCATCAAATCAGAATGAGATAAGAATAAATTCCCAAAATAACCTTTAGAACACATGAAGGTCATTATGAGTTTTTGGTTTTTCCATTGTGACTTACAAATGCACCTGCAACATTCTAAAGCTTATTGAATTCTATTTTCAAACCCTTAGAAAAATTGTGCTAGTATTTTTTTATGACATACTAACTTACAAGAAATCTTCAGAAGAGCATGTACAACATGTTGACATGGTATTGACACTATTGGAAGAGAAACAACTATATGAAAATCCAATCAAGTGCACCTTTAGGGTTCAAGAAGTGGAATAATTGGGTCATATTGTATCACATGATGGTATCAAGGTTGATCCTAACAAAATAAAAGATATGAGGGAATGGACAATCCCAATGCCTTGAAGAAACTTAGAGTATTCTTAGGATCGACAAGATATTAGCACAAAATTTAAAGAATTATGGTCAAATAGAAGCACCTATAACAAAGTTATTGAAGAAGAAGTCATTTTCTCAAAATAAAGAAGGAACCAAAGAATTTGAATAATTTAAAGAGGCTATGTGTACAATTCTCATTTTGGTGAAACTTGACTTCACAAAAATATTCATTGTGGAGTTTGATGCCTCAGTCCATGGCATTGGTGAAATTTAGATGAAATAAGGAAGGATCCTTACCTTTTAAAGTAGTGAACTTAAAGGGAATAACTTACCCAGACCCATCTATGAAAAATAATGTTGGTCATAATACATGAATTTATCAAATATCATCCATACTTAATAGGAAGACACTTCAAAGTAAAAATAGATCATGATAGACTTAAGTGATTTGGAAAAAATACTATCTTTAGAAGAGAAACAAAAATGGGTCATATATATGTTGGGTTATGACTTCGAAATTATCTACAAAAATGGAAAACAAAATATTGTGTCAAATGCACTCTCAAGGAAAGAGTAAGAAAAAAATGGTTTACTATGTGTTATTTCCATTCCAAAATCTGATTGTGTGGAAGAAGCAAGGATATAATGACAACAAGATGAAAATATATGCAATATCATTCAATATATACAAGAGGAACTTGATGCAATAGAAAAATTCATATGGAAAAATGATGTGTTATGGTATCAAAATCACTTATACTTATGTAATAATTCTCAACTCAAATAAAAGGTCCTATTGGAATTATACACTTCTCTTATAGGAGGACATTCAAGGTTCTCTAAGACATACTATAGGATTAAGAAAATAATTTTTTTGGGAAGGTATTAAATTAGACATGCAAAAATTTGTGGTTGAATGTCTATGCCAACAAAATAAGGGAGAGACTATCAAGACCCCAGACATCCTTTGTCCATTTGCCATACCAAGCCAACATTGGAAAAACGTTTCAATGGATTTTATTATAGGTTTATCCAAATCTAAAGGAAATAGTGTCATTATGGTAGTGGTAGATCAAGTGACAAAGTATGCCCAAATTTTCTCTCTTTCTCATCCTTTTAAAGCAAGAGTATTGTGCTAGAAGCATTCACGGAAATGGTCCAAAAGCTACATGGAATACCAAAGATTATTGTGAGTGACAGAGATCCAATTTTCACTAGAAATTTTTGGAGTGAATTATTTTCTTATTTGGATACTCAATTGGCTCATAGATCATCTTACCATCCTTAATTTGATAAGAGAAATTGAGATTGTGAATAAATTCTTAGAAGGATATCTACATTTCTTTGTATCTAATAAAAAAACAACAGGTCAAATGTTTTCCTTTGGTAGAATGGTGGCACAACACATCCTTCCATACTTCATAAAAAATGTCACCATTTATGAAAATTTATGGATATCATCATCAATCCATCACATCACCCTTGAAATGTTGGGTTGTGTTATATTCTTTCCACGACTACCTTACATTGTGCCGATTCCACAGCGAGGGGGTCACAAGGGGTTTGAGGGGGGTGGGTAGCCCCCCTCTACGGGATCTGGGGCAGCACATTGGGGAAATTTTTTTCTTGGACCCTATATTAGGTTGGGCAGACCTACCTATGGTTTTGTGCATGGTTTTCGCACATGGTTTTGGACACGATGGTTTTCGGTCCATGGTATTGGATGCTTCAGCATGTATAAATATGTATTGTAACATTGAAAGGAACATAATGAAAAATCAAGCTGGTAGTCTCGGTTTTGGGATCTAGGGGAAAATCCATGTGTATATGTGTTTTATGTGTTATGCTCTCGCATTTTTTATTTTCTATGTTTTAGAATTCGTATGCAAGTAATTTCTGTACGGGGTTAAAACCAACATTTGGAATCAGAGTTGTTTTGGCTTCAAGGGGACGCCTTTGTTGCTGAGGGGTTTCACTCGAGCCTGTGGTAGACCCTATTCAGTGGGAGATCTACGGGATCGATTCTGGTGTTGAAAGAAGATAGCGAGTAGTGGAAAGATAAAGATCAAGAAATTTAATGGTCAAAGTTTTGAGTTGTGGAAACTCAAGATGGAGGATCTATTGGTGGATAAAGATTAGTGGATAGCAGTAGATCTAGGTACTAAACCAACAAGAGTGTTTGATGAAGAATGGAAGAAGTTTGATCGGAAGGCAAAGAGCACAATACGATTGTGTGTCTTAGATTCAATATTGTTGAATGTATCAGGGGAAGCTACGGTTAAGGCTTTGTGGGACAAGTTAGAGACTTTGTACCAATCTAAGTCTCTGGTGAATAAACTATTCCTACAACAAAAGTTGTATAACCTGAGGATGAAAGATGGAGACTCGGTGATAGAGCATATGAATGCATTTAATACTATGGTAAGTTAGTTATTATCTGTTGATATTAAAATTTTAGATGAAGATAAGTGCATCAGTTTGTTGTGTTCTCTACCAGATTCTTGTGATAGTCTGGTTATTGCAATAGGTACCAATGCAACTTCCTTGCAATTTGATGAATAGTCTCATCCTTGTTGACGAAGGAGATGAGACAAAAAAATATGGAGAGCCAGAATGGTGATGCCTTGTCTGTACGAGGACAGTCCCAGAACGGAAACAAAAATAAGTCATCGAGTGGGAGATCTAAATCTAGAGGGAGATCTAAATCTCCAGGAAAACCTGTAAAGGTGGTGTGCTGGAAATGCGGAAAGGAAGGGCACTACAAAAGGGACTGTAAATCTAAAGCTCCTGACAAAGGAAAGGGATCTGATGATGCTCCTTCTACAGAGGCGAAAACCACCTCAGATGAAGGTGGGGATGTGTACTTGGCTTCTTCAAGTACACATGTATATCATGAGGCATGGTTGAATGACTCAGGTGAATCCTTTCACTTCACCCCCCATAGAGATTGGTTCTACGAGTATGAGAAATACGATAGTGGTGATGTCTTCTTAGGGGATGATAGGAAGGCTAGAATCTTTGGTCATGGAAAATTAAAGTTGAAGTTGCAAGGTGGAAGGGTTAGAACACTTCCAGGTGTTTAGCATATTCCTGCATTGGCCAAAAATCTTATTTCCATAAGCAAGCTGGATGATGTAGGTGTAAAAACAGTGTTCGAGAAGGATACCTGCAAGATGGTTTGGAGAGCACTAGTATTGATGCGAGGAGTTTGGATTGGAACTCTATACAAGATGTAAGGTATCACTGTTGTTAATGGATGCAACAGTTCTGTGGTTCCTGAAAGTGGAGCAGAAAATATAGTGGTCTCTGGAGAAAAGACCATTCTATGGCATCAAAGCCTTGGACATATTGGAGAGAAGGGCCTTCGAATACTTCAAGGTAAAGGTATGGTAGAAGGTATGACTAATAGCTCTTTGGATTTTGATTTTTATGAAAATTGTGTATATGGGAAGTAGAATTGGGTGAGTTTCCCCTCTGGTGGTAAGAGGGTGAAACAGCTATTAGAGCTTGTGCATAGTGATGTGCTTAGACTTGTGAAGGTTCCATCACTGGGTAAGTATGTGTACTATGTATCATTTATAGATAACTTCTCAAGGAATACATGGATATATTTCCTCAAGAAGAAATCTGAAGTCTTTGACAGGTTTAAAGAATTTAAGGCTTTGGTGGAAAACTAGACAGAGAAGAATATAAAGGTGTTGAGGACATATAATGGTGGAGAGTTTTGCAGTAAGGAATTTAAAGAATGCTATAAGAAGTGTGGTATAGTAAGGTAGAAGACTACTCCATATACACCTAAGAAAAATGGAGTTTTAAGAAGAATGAAAAAGTCGTTGATGGAAAGGGTAAGAAGCATGCTCAGCGTTGTCGGGCTAGGACAGGAATTCTGGGCAGAGGTAGTGGAGACTTCATGTTACCTGGTCAACAAGTCACCTTCATCAGCGTTAGAGGATAAGACTCCACAAGAGGTATGCGCTAGTAAGAAACCCTCTCTTTCACATCTGAATTTATTTGGATGTGATGCATATGTACATGTTCCAAATGAGAAAATAACCAAGTTGGATAGTAAATCTGAAAAGTGCAACTTTATTGGGTATAATGATGGTTTAAAGGGTTATAAGCTTTGGAACCCAGTAACAAGGAAGGTTGTGTACAACCAAGATGTGGTGTTCAGAGAGGTGAAAGATGTTATTAAACATGAATTCCAACCAAAGGAACCCAAGAAGATATATTTTGAGCTTAAGGAGGAAGAATCAGAATCCTCAGCAGAAGAGGGATCAGAAGATGAAGAGCCACAAACCCCAGGTGTGAGAAGATCAGTTCGAGAAAGAAGGCAACCAAAAAGGTATAGTCATCTGCTTTCTATTCAAATTTTGCTTTATCTATTACTGATGATGATCCCAGAACTATGAAGGAAGCAGTAGATTTAGATGATGAAAAACTCTGGAAAGAGGCCATGGTTGATGAAATGAAATCTTTGCACAAAAATGAGGCTTGTGATCTGGTGGAATTTCTGGCTGGAAGGAAACCCATTGGCAGCAAATGCATGTTCAAGAAGAATACAAATGCATAAGGAAAGGTGGAGAAATACAAAGCTCGGTTGGTAGCAAAAGGTTATTCCCAGGTATCGGGAATTGATTTTGGTGATATTTTTTCTCCTATTGCCAAGGTAGCTTCTATTAGATTGCTTTTATCTATTGCTACTACTTTTGATTTTGAGGTAGAACAGATGGATGTGAAGACAAAATTTATTCATGGGGATCTGGAAGAGGAGATCTACATGAAGCAACCTGAATGTTTTGCGATGAAGGGTAAGAAAGAACTGGTATGAAAGTTAAAGAAGTCTCTGTATGGGTTAAAACAGTCACCAAGGATGTGGTATCAGAAATTTGATACATTTATACGGGGACTTGGCTTCACCGGAAGCAAAGCAAATCACTATGTGTATTTTAAATTAATTGGTGACTGTGTTATTTATCTGGTCTTGTATGTGGATGATATGTTTCTGGTTGGAAATGACAAAGACATTATCCAGGATTTGAAGACCCAATTGTCCTCCGAATTCAACATGAAAGATCATGGCGCTGAAAACTATATTTTGGGCATGGAAATTAAAAGATATCAGGAAAAGAGGAAGCTCTGCTTAAACCAGAGGAAGTATATTGAGACAATAATATAAAGGTTTAATATGAAATATAGAAAACTGGTGAAGGTTCCTATTCCTATAGGTGTAAAGTTATTTGTCGAACAATGCCCCAAGACACAAGAAGAGGAAGAGGACATGTCCCGTGTTCCATATGCAAGTGTAGTCGGTATCCTGATGTATGCAATGGTCTACACTAGACCAGACATTGCACATGCAGTGGGAGTATTGAGCAGGTTCATGTCAAAACCATGGAAGGAGCACTGGACAGTAGTGAAGTAGGTTTTCAAGTATTTGCAAGGCACTAGTGATTATGGATTGTTCTACCAAGGAAGACCAGGATTGGACAAAGCGTTGGATATTAATGGCTTTGTTGATGCAGACTGGGCTATAGATCTGGATCAAAGAAGATCTACAAGTGGGTATGTGTTTAACCTATTTGGAGGTGCAGTAAGTTGGATGAGTAAGAAACAATCTGTAGTGGCACTATCAACTACAGAGGTAGAATACATGGCAACCTCTCATGCAAGCAAGGAAGCAGTTTTGTTGCAAAATTTGTGTTCAAGTATGGGGTTAGTATAAGGATCTATAAGGATAGACTATGACAGCCAAAGAAAAATTTTATTGGAAAAGAACCCTTATTACCATTCAAAGACAAAACACATTGATGTTCAGTATCACTTTGTGAGGGATATGATAGAAGACAAAAAGGCGTTGTTGGTAAAGGTGGACACTTTGAAGAATATTGCAGATGCATTGACAAAATCTGTGAGCTTTAAGAAGTTCTCTTAGTGTAGAGAAATGATTGGCATTTCAGGGCTGGATAAATGACTAATCTCTCCTGTGGCCCCCTATGGAAAGAAAGCAACAAGTGGGAGAATGTTGGGTTGTATTATATTCTTTCCACGACTAGCCTACGTAGTTTACGGGGAAGGTGGAGCCCCCCCTTTGTGGCACCGATTGCATAGTGGGGGGGTCACAGGGGGTTTAAGGGGGGCATGTAGCCCTCCTCTATGGGGTCTGGGGCAGCGGCCTGGGGAAATTTTTTTTTGGACCCTATATTAGCTTGGGCGAACTATCTATGGTTTTGTGCATGGTTTTCACACATGGTTTTAGATGCAATGGTTTTCGGTCCATGGCATTGGATGATTCGACATGTATAAATATGTATTGTAACATTGAAAGGAACATAATGAAAATTCAAGTTGGTAGTCCCGATTTTGGAATCCAGGGGAAAATCTATGTGTATATGTGTTTTATGTGTTATGCACTCGCATTGTTTATTTTATATGTTTTAGAATTCGTATGCAGGTAATTTCCGTACGGGGTTAAAACCTACATGAAAGGGACTATAAATACTCAAGCAATAGAGGACCACATATAACACCAATGAGAGGTGTTATAACATCATTTACCAACTTTGTATAATTGATGCTCTGAGTCATGGCCTTGGGCAACCCTTTCCCTTCAGACTTGGTCCAATTATTAAAAAAAATATTTTAAATTCCATACGCGAATATTCCCTTCAAAAAACGTGTTCACATGTGGGTTTAGCTATACCCAACCCGCGTATATTATCCAAAATATGAAAAAATATAAAATCCCTAGTTTTTGGGTGGGGTTTATAGGTTACACCGGAAGCCTACCTATAGGAGCCCGTGGCCTAATTGTATCCCAACTAAATATCTTGTTTTGAGGTGATATAAATACACCTCACAGGGAAGTCCTAAGGGGAGAGAAGGAGAGGATACTAACATTATATCCAACTTGTCCCTGATCAAGTATGATTTATCCCTATGCCTCCTACACTCCCAGCTATAGGAAACCTCTGTTTCCTCATTGTGATGTCCATCTCCTTTATATGGCAACCATGTGTACGTGTTTGAAAGAGGATTGTTGAAGATTGGGCTGGACAGACCCGGAGGAAGGTTTCGCTTGGAGCAGTGGACGAATTAGGTTGTATTCTTCCACATTATTTTGCAGTCATCAATAAAGAAGCTATGTCTTTTTCTTGATGTTATGATCTTAATTCTTTAATTCATGTTTTAATCTAACTTATGTATGATTTCATGTTTTACACTTATTTGCTTATATGATCTAACATATATATCATGAACATGCTTTGAACTACTAGTGGTATATGTGCTTTTACTGGATGAGTTGCAGGTTTTGAAGCATTGGAGGAAGCATAGGGTTTTCACCCTATGGGAACAACCTCAAACGTAGGACCTTCGGGTAATACTTCTTCTCTATACTTTAGTAGTTTAAGTATTAAGGCTACTTGCTTGTTTGCTTCTTGTTGGTGTATGCCCTCTGCTCTATTGGGGTGTTCAACCCATACCCTAGGGTGTATTATTCACGTAACAAAATCGACAACTTCGCTGGGGAATACTTCTAATATTTCCTAGCTTGGGTTGTTTCTTTCTTGATCTGGGCCTTTTTTTTGGTTTCTTGTCTTTCCAGTATCTTTGACTTGTCTGCAACCTGGGAAAAAAGTCTGATCTTCTGGATCAGACCTAAATTTTTTAATTTTCCTTAGTGACTTTTATATACGCACATTTTATTTTACATAGTCGCTTATACACACGCTTTTGTCCAAATAAACATGTGTGTATGTGTGTTTCCTTGATAATAGTCGCGTATACACACGGGTCTTTCACTGCACAGTCCCATATGCCAGGTTTATTTGAATTTTTCAAATTCTGAATCTAGTAAATGGTTTTGCCTGATGTTTTTTTCTTTTGTTTAGTCATTAATTGTCTTGGAAAGTCCTTCTTCTGACATACTTTTAGTTTCATGTCTCTCTCTGTGAAAAGACCTAGTCAACATAAGGTTTTCTTTTTGGTAAGATGTTGGTTTCTGTGTTTGGGTTCACGGATTCTCAATAAATTTTTTGGTTGTTCTGAGCCTTTGGAACAAAGAATTGGTTTCAATTCGTTTATAACCCAGTGTTTTCATTTCTTTCTTGAAAGTTGGCATTTTTGGTTTTTTCTTGGTTTTTGAGAATGTTTTTCTTGCAATTTTGAGAAGTTTTCTTAGTCTTCTTGAATTCTTTCTTGTTTGCTAGAGTTTGTATGTTGTTGTTCAGATCATTTTATTTGAGTTTGTAGCCACTTTTTGCTTTAAGCCTATATCATGCTTATGATTTATGTGTCTTGTGAAATGTGAGGTTCTTCATGCTTGAATTTGATCTTGAAACCTTTAGTAGTTTTTGTTTTCTTGAAAACTGTTCGTGTCCTTAAAAATAAAAAGATTAAAACTTGTTTTGCTGCCTTTATTTTTCCAATTTTGTTTTCTTTTTTTTGGTCTCTTTATCATTTTGTGAAAGTGTGAAGTCTTTTCATTAGGTTGAATTTGCTTGAGTTTGGGAAGAGTTTGTGATTAAATTTGTTCTTCCTTTTGTTAAGTTGACCTCTTGATTGTTTTTAGAGTAGTCTTTTGAATCATGCATTAAGAATTCAGTTTGCATTAGGATAGTTGCATTGTAAGCATTTTTAGTCTTTTTGTAGATTTTGAGTGTGTGAGCGTGTGTTTTGAAAAACAAAAGAGAAATTTTCTTTCATAGTTTGTTCGTAGAACCTTGTAGAAATCTCTTTTCATTGAAAGAAAAAGAAGTTTCATGTGCATGTATCCAAGTTTTCTATTGATTTATTTTGCATCCATAACATCATAAAGTTGCACTTCCATTTTACCCTGGACTAAGAAAAGCCATTAAAATCAAGCGCTTAATTTAAAATGAACTTGAACTTTTTTGTATTTGTCTTAGTAACATCAACTAGTCTAGGTCATATTAGGGTATTGGAATAGGTGAGTGGAGAGTTAAATCACTAACACCACTCTAAATTTAAAGGTAGAATTTGATTAAAAGAGTGAAATCTAGTGTCATGAAGTTGACTGAGAAATCTCCTCTCTTCTAGGAGTTAAGAACAAGGGCCAATGAAGGAAAGAAAGAGAGATACCCCCTCTCCAACTTGTTGGATCCCAACCAAAGACTATTCCACCCGGCTATCGATACGAACTAGTTACCTTAGTTTCCTTTCCTAGGGACCACATAGGTGACTCTGGGGGGGGATACCCATGGTACTTGAGGTAGACATTGTGTCACTCTCATTAGTACTTCTGGAGGGTGCCCTTGCGAAGCTTGGGTACTTGCACCAACAAAGGATTTTGATTGGAGGTCAGTGTAACTATTTTTGTTACCTTTGCTGGTAGGCTTGTGCCATCATTATCCAAAACTATCTTCAGAAGGTCCTTTATATCACATTCTTGTATTTTGGTGTCCATTCCTAATCACTCAGAGCGGAAATACTTAAAAATAGCTTGATTGATTATATCTTTAGGGACATTTCAGTGAGTGCTCTTTTCTCCTAGATTTCCATATCTTTGTAATTTTTTGAGTCCTTACAAGTTCTCATAATAATTAAAAGTGACTAATCGACCAGTTCATCAGTCTAGGAGGCTTCATGGGATCTCACCTACAAGTGTCGAACCTTTTTCTAGAAGGTGTAGGAGCAATTCTATTGGTGATTTTCAATCAGTAGTAGCGAATGCATCAGATATTGATCCTCCACATCAGGTTATAGTTTCACAGGGTAGACCTAGTGCAAGTCATGATTTGGATAGGGATACTCTTGTCCTTTCCAGGGTCCTCTTCCAGTTGGAAGACTTGAGGTTGAAGAGATTCCTGATGTTGGGTGTGGAGCCTGATTATCTTCTGTATTCAAAGGTTTCAGTTGGATGTATACCCCAGGAAGACTGTACACACCTCTACGCAGGGGTTTGAGGGGGTAAATCCCCCCCCGGCTGGGGGGTCTGGGGGCCAGCGGTCCCCCGGTGGGGGTTTGCGGGCAGTGCCCCCGAAGCTAAAAATAGATGCAAAATTGCCTTGTAAAAGTCTAGTAATTTCTAATCAATCTGGGCCGTTCATTAGGCGGATGATTTGACGGTAGAAGTTATGTTTAATTTAGGGTTTTTTACCCTAGAAAGCAACCCCTCACTATATATGAGGGAATTGTCTTGCGTCTATGTAGATCTGTATTCTGAGTGAGGAAGAGAGAGGAGATTGAGAGCAAAGGGGGTATTACAGCAGATCTGCTGTAGGTTGTATCTCTTCAGTTTGTTGGATAATATAAAAGGAAGTACTCGTTGTTTCTCCGTGGACGTAGCCCAAACTGCGTGAACCACATATATCTATGTCTCTCTTGTTTTATGTGTTTTCCATGTTTATATTTCTACAATATTTTATGTGTTCCATTGCTCTGTAATATATAATTTTCTAACAACTGGTATCAGAGCCGAAAGTCTATTTAGCTTATAAGCTCGGAGGAGAGAAGGGTTCCTGGTTCGAGTGGGAGCTGTTAGCCTCCTGCTGCAGCAGGTTACTCATATTTCATGATTGACATTTGTTACAGACCAAATATGTCATACTTTGCATGCTGCAATGCTCCATATTTTCTAAACAGTCACCAAGGAAAGAAGGCTACTCAAAGTCCATCTTCTACAGGCTGATTTTGAAGATTTACATCGTTTTTGTACAAATCTCAGTTAAAGGGAGGTCCAAACAGCTTAATCTTGGTCTCCCTAGGTTTCAATTTTCTGTTTTAGAATATAGAGAATGAAAATCTGTCCAAACAGCTTAATCTTGGCAGATTCTTAGATAGGTAGAGAATCAAAGGAGCCCAACTGCTTAATCTGGGCCCTTGGAAGAAATAAGCGTAGTTTGTAGGTAGGAAAGCATAAAAAAGAAAAATTTAAATGTTGGGTCTGCAAGTCTAAGTGCACCCGAACCAAAAAGAAGAAAAAATGTTAGGAAAGTAGGCTGGGTAGGTAGTTTGAGGTTGCAGAATCTTGATTTCTGATCAGTTCTATGTTTTCAAGGTGTCATCTCTACTCAGGGCACAATCATCAGGCAGTTCATGTGAAGAAGCTCAAATCAGGCATAACTAACTTCCCTTTCTTCCTCTTCCCCTAATCATTCACTAACTTCCCAAAAAGGGGTCAAGATCTGCTTGACATCTCCTAGTTTCATCATTTTCCATGTCATTTAACCTGGGTGAAGATCTACTTCACTCAAGGAGGATCTATACTTTCTCTACACAGTTCTATCTCCCCTTCGAAGCCTAAGATCTCTGAAACTTAGTGCTTTCTTACCATCTCCATATTAACTACTGACATTATTATTTAACTCCCTAATATTTTCCCTATCCCCCTACTAAAACTATGTAAATAATCCCCTATGTAAATATCCCCTTCCCCTGGTTGAAAATAACCATAAGTACCCCCGGGAATTGCTCAGTTTATCTGAAAATTGGCAAGAACCCTCATGCCGGCCCTTCAAACCATCTTCTAATGCAATAGAATCCTTCCAAAGTATAAAATCCCTTTTTAGGTTATCGGACCCTTTCTGAGGCCTCAAATACTCTTCAAACGCACATACTCACTCCTTCCGATCGTAATAAACCCCTGCCGATTTCCTTAACATTCTTCCGATCCTAGTAAGCCATCTCGCATCGCCATATCGCAATATTTTTACCACATAGGTGTACCCCATTCCTTGTTTCCTGATGCAATATCACGATATCGGCGATCGGCAGTCGCAAGCATCGCATTTTCAAAATGAATACCTTCTCGTTCTCCACCGATGTGATATTGCGATCGCATCGGAAGAAGTTTATCGCATCGCATTAACATATGAGTCACCCTGCCACGTCACCTGTCTGACGTCATCCACCATACAGCTGACGTCAGTAGCCAAAGGAAAGGAAAAAACGTGCAAGCGCGAAAGTCGAGCTTCGGAGCTCCGAAACAAGAAACAGAGGCAGTTTTGGGGAATCTTTAGGGAATCTTTTGATTCCTTGGCCCGTTTTGCACCAAAAAGGCCCGAAACTGCCCGATTTTACCAAATTAAACGGATTTCAAGACAGAAAGAGACCAGAGACAGAGATTAAAGAGTATCAGATCATATTTACAGAGAGAAAGCATGTCAAAGAGTATCAGAAAGCAGCGAAGACCATCAATGTAGCGGCAAAGAGTATCAGCGAAGATCTTAACAGCGGCCCAAAGTAGGTGAAAATTAAAAACCTTCCAGCAAAGTCAAAGAAAAGGGCGAGGCCGCTTAGAACTCTCAAATCATGGTTATTGCACATTTAACTCACACCAGAATAGAGCTGCAACTCCCAAAGCATAGTTATTCCAACAGTACTGCATCGAGCCTCCAAAGGCCACATTGCACTCTTGTCGATCCAGCTACCTCTGACACAGTTCAATAGATATTTACCTGCATTTAATTTTGGCACAACTTTAGGTTTAGAAAAGCTCTTTTTGCAGAGCTGGTTTAGGTCGATTGTAATAAATGACTTCATATATTTTGCTTATATATACTACCCTGAAAGATGGAGTAGGCGTTGGTTGGTTGGCTGGTTAGTCGAGCAAGTTGCTTAATCTTTGGCATTTCGACATTTTCCTCAAGCAGAGACTTGCACTGTAACTGTCATATTTTCTATAATCAAAGACTGCTGAAAGCATGGATTCTGAAACTGTTTGATGTGTTTAATTGGCCGAGGAGTGATTGTTGAATTCCTGTGCTTCTACATGGTTCAATAAGTGTTTCTCAACTCTGTTAGTTTTTCATGTTTTGTTTTATCGCCATTCCGCCATCTAAATTGCAGAAAGAAAGAATAGCTTAGGATTTGTTTAACTGCACCTTAGGCTCAATTTCTGCAATTTTTTCATTTTTCATCAGAAATAGTTATGAACATGCATACTTAAATGATCTTGTTTACGCTGTTTCTTTCACGCATGAATGAGAATTTAGGAATTCTTAACTGCTCCTAGATAACCATTCATTCACGTCTCCTCCCTGTTAGTTTGATGAAAGATTCTCCATTGCCTTTCATCCCTGATCATCATTCCATCCTTTCAGTAAATTGATAACTGTCTCATGTGTGGCTATCCCGCTCCTTAATCCTCTTGTGACCAAGAAAACGCAACAGCAAGACTTAATCCATGACTCCATGCCCAATGGTTTGAAACTTATCACACCTTACCTTGCCTCTCTGCTTGGAATTTTCCACCTTCCATCCAAAAAAAACAACAAAACCCCTGAACCTAACAACTAGCCTAAATCATCATCAACAAAGCTAAATCATTAAGAGAGAGCCCTCTGTGATTGCAGGTGGGCTAGAACCTGCAGTCCAAAGATTGGTTTGTGGTTACCTCGGTCGTATCCCTACAGGAGCCTAGGGACAACCTGAGAGATAACATAATGGCGACTCCACTGTGGACCTCCTCAGATAATCTCACTAAACCAGTCTGCAACCCCACAGAGGAAGAAACCGACCTTTGAAAGCTTCGGCCGACCTGTGTTGTTGTGTTTTAGAAAAAGTTCCCAAAAAATAGAGTAGAAGCTGGCTCCTAAGAATCAAACTCGTAATACACGATCAAATCCTGATCCAAATAGCCCAACCGTTTTTTAAAATCTGAATTTAATTCCTAATATCATTAGAAAACAAAAGCAAAAAGAAGACCCAACTGCTGCGAGTCCTGAAACAGTTCAGCCAAGAAGTGTTCCAACCCCTGTCAAATTTTTATTCCGGTCAACCCCAAGTTCCCCTGGTTCTTCACTCCCTTCCCCAAGCAGCTCTTCTACACCTCCATCCCATACTCCTATTACCACCACTACTCCTTCTACCCCGGTTGTTCCTGTTATCCCAGCTGCCCTAGTTTTTCTGCTTATCCCCATCGTCATGGCTAGATATGCGCCCTTACAGTTGTCTGCTAATCCCGGGGCTATGCCTCAGGACTACCAGACAAAAATCACCTATTTTGATGGCACAAACTCCTGCACCGCCCTACAGCATACAAAGAAAAT